>JAVSBS010009600.1:38767-67289 GCA_033124195.1 Coracias cyanogaster
GCTTTGTTGCCCTTCTCTGCACCCGCTCCAGCACCTGAATGTCCTTCTTGTACTGTGGGGACCAAAACTGGACACAGGATCATCAGGTTATCTTCTGTAAAGACACTGCCTACCCTTGTTGCACAAAGTTATTCTATCCCAGATGAGGAGGACTTTGTACTTGCCTTGGAAGAACTTTGTGAAGTTCTTGTTGGTCTCTTACTCCAGCCTGTCCAGGAAACTCTTCTGAATAGCAGCCTCCAGTATGGTGACTGCTCCCCCAAGCTTGGCATCATCTTCAAAGTGCCTGAGACTGCACTCTACTCCAGGATTCAAATTGTTAATAAAGATGTTGGTACGCTTAGGGATTCCTTTAGGAAGCAGACACACGTTGGTCTACGCACTGTTGATGACCACTCTTTGAGCCTGGTAGGCTGGCCAACTTTCCACCCAACTTACAATCCATTTGTCCAGTCCATTCTCATCGAAATGGCTTATAGCATGTGTTCTCCAGGAGATGTGCTCTGACTGTCCCATGCAATTACATTTACTGACCTCAAACCTTAAAAATTCATAGCTGAGTTCCCCTGTTTTCTAGTGCTAACCTTCTTCAGAAGTTGTCAGCTATGTCAGAGATAGAAACCATGCATGTCCTTAAAGCTGATTACAGGTTGCATTGATAAAGTTAACAATAAAAGTAGGACTTCTGCAGGCATTAACTAACCATCCCTTGACACTGATTAAATAAATCAACAGTTCAGAATTAAATACAGCATTTACAAAATAGTTTAAAAACAGAGGAATTGGTAACAAAGGAATTGAAAATAGAGAATTGTTATTCAGTGCTGCTGGTTATAATAGGACCTGCAGAAATCTGTTCTTGCCTCTTTGTTATTCACTGTTGTCATAATAGGAGTCAGAAAAAAAAAATGGTGCATTCTCATAAAACTTGCTGATGATGCAGAAGTAGAAAGTTAAATAATGATTAGTTCAGGAATTACATGGTTCTGTCAGATACTTGGCTCATTTAAACAGCATCTATTCTAATACATCCAAATATAGCAAGGACCTACAGATGGTGTTTGTGTCCTGGGGTGCAATGACACTTAACATGATGGAACATTGTTGTGCCTACCCAATTGAACATCAGCCTCTTTCTTGATTTTGATAGCTAGGAGGATAAGAAGTCTTGCCTTTATAGGCAGGGGGGCATCTTGGGGGACAGAGGAGAAGATTAATTGGAAATTTCTCTGTATAGATTAAATGAAGTGATTGTTGGGCAATTGCTACTGATTCTGCAGTGTCTGCTTCAGAATAGATGTGGAAAAGCGAGAGAGGTTCAGAGCTGGTTATTGCAAGGCAAGGAGTGATGGGAGGGGAGGACCTAGAGCGGATCTTCAGGTTACCTAATCCATTGAGCTCCTTTAAGGCATTTTCAACATGTGCTTGTCTTGCCTTTTAAAATAAAAAAGTCTACGATGGTGGGTATTTTGCAGCCTCTCAACAAGTTCAGTGCTTTGGGGCCCGTACTGTTAAAGACTGCTTTCTGAAGCCTCTGCTCAGTCTTTCTTACTGCTTGTTATTTCTTATTCTACTTGCCATGGACAAGGAGAAGAGATTATTCCATTCCTCTTTCCTGCAAGTTTTTTATTTAAATTGTTTTCCTAATTCTTGTCATTTCTAGACTAAACAGCCAAATAGTCAAACCCGGTCTTTAGAATATATCATGTCTTGTGGATATTCTCGTTACTGCTTTAAAGAATGACCTGTTTATCCACACCTCCTCAATGTATAATAGATAAAAATGTTTAACGAGAGAAGTAAATCTATAAAAGTGAGAATAATGTTCCAGCAGAAGCCTGATGAATGCAGAGTAGAGTGAAGGAATTACTTTGTACGTTTGTTCAGACAAACCTCAGAGGTTCAGTGAGGAGTCAGCGTATTTATGACTTAGAAATGGGTACATGGAGAAGGGTTTCAGGTAGATGATGGCTAACTGAGGTAATTTGTCAAAAATCTATTTCAATCTGTTGGGTCTGTCAAAAAAAGATATGACAAAGTCCAGTATTTACAAACCAAAGCCATGCAAATTCAGAATATAGATGAAGCCACTTTTTAATAATTAGGGTAATTAACAATAAATTCATCATGGAAAGCAGTTGCTTCTTTATTACTGATATCTTTAAAACAAGACTGGATTGTATTTTAAATGATCTGTTGCCACATTATCCTAGAGGAAGTATGTTGCTGCAATCTGTGAGTGAATTACTATGGCATGTGCCCTGCAGGAAGTCAGACTGGATAATCACAATAATCCTTTAGAGTCTTGAAACTGATGAATCTTTAAATCTGTTTAGTCAGGACCAGCTGTGTTGAAAAACAGCATTACTAAAATGAAAAAAAAAAAAAAAAAAAGCCAGGAAGAGGATATACCGCATTGATGTGTTTTTTTCTTCTTTCAGGCAAGACAATTGTCTGCAAAAGTGTAATGGTTTTTTAGGAGTCTTTGTCTAGTGATGGCTTTCAGAGATGATATGCTAATTCTTGTACCCCTTTAAACATATTCTTTGTGGGTTTTGATGACTTATCTACTTGGCAAGCACATGCTTTTCAGCTATTTATATATAAACTGTGGAGAAGATTGACATTCAGTCCTTTTTTTTATTTATGTTTCAAACACTGTAGAGAACAGCAGATATTTTAGCTATCTTTGTGTGGGAGATCACCAGAAATGTTCAGATGCTGTGTAAAGGTATAAGGGTGAATCAATAGCTATTTCACTTGCTTTTGAGGCTGTACTGATTCGGCGGTTGAGAATCAGTAGTGCACTTGAGGGTACGCACTGCCAGATGTGCAGTGTTCCAGTCAAGAAATAATGCTGACATCATGCTTGACTGTTCTTTATTAAATGGAGTTTTTAACCATTATACCCAAGATGAGTGATAGCCTCTGTAGCATTTCTATTCCTTTCCTTTTGGCTTTTGCCTGTGGAACATGCTTTTGCATTTTAAGCGCTGGTGAAAACACCTAACTTCTAGCTCAGAAGGTGACCCTATTTAAAATAGATGAAAAAAAATGTCTCACTATCAGGAATGCTTTGATACTTGTTTTTTATAATAATGAGATGCCCTAAGTGGAAAAACATGCTTTTGTTCTGATGTTATTGGGACCTTTGTTTAAAATCTGCAGTTTTAACAGCTGCCAGCCGCAGGTCCCTTACAAATATTTGCAGTGTTATTGTCACATGCATGGAAACATTTTTAAATGGAAGAAATTTGAATTAATTCTTTATCCTGGAAGTTGCACCTGTTTTCTTTTAGCTTTTTAGCTCTGCCTCTCATCTTTTAACTATTCTAGTTTTTTATTAGCCTGAATATTTTACAGAACAAGTCAAATCAGGTATTTGAAAATAGGCTTTATTTATAATTTACATCTTACTTGCTGCATTCTTCTTCTTTTTTTGTGCTTTTTGTTTAACTACTAAATTGAAATTAATGTTTTTGGTCCTGCTGTGTTATGAGGTGCCCGTCAGCTCAGTGCCAGGGTTTACAGCTAGTCTGCTTCACACATACTTTCATAGGGTGAAGATAGAGCTTATCTTTGGCTTGCATTTGAATCATTTATTATCTTACCAGTATCCCTCCTGAGGCCGTATGTGGTGCTGCATTTACTGTCAAGGTGGAAGAAATTACTTTTTTAATGTAAGTCTTACTCTGATGGATCAGACTCTTCTTAACAATATTTCTGGCTGTTCTGAAACCCAAACCACCTTGTCACAGAATGTCGGAGCTGATCATACAGCGCATTTCCGTTTGCTGTTAGCTGTCTGGAAGTATCTTCCATCAAACGCAGAGATACTCTGCACCTAAGCACGGCCAGCACCACATGCGTGGTTCAGAGATGTCAGTAGCAGAAGGGCTGCCAAATAAAACAACTTCTGCTTTTACCAATTTCACGTCCTTCACCTGGCAGCCGGCAGAGAGGCCTCAGCCAAATGGTACTGGTCGTTGACACAACCGATATTGTTCAGATCTTTCTCTTTAGGAAAGATTCTGTTCATCACATATAAACATTAAAAACCTGAACTTGAACATATAAGAAAGGGCAGTTATTTAATCAATAGTAACAGTTGTTGTTTGTTTTAAGTGTGTGGATCCCGTGACCTGCCCTTTATTTCTCCTTCTGTTGTGCTCTGAAGTAGGAGTATCATAGATGGTTTGCGTAAATAAGAGCTGTGGCTCCTGCATTCATTTTCCTTTTTTGTAATAGTAGGGGGAGGCATGTAATCTGTCTGAGACACAAATGAGCATTCCTGTTAAAAATGGTGATACATAATACAAGTTTGCATAGATTGAAATAGCTCAAAAGAACTCTAAGGGATCATTACTCTCAGTAAGGAGAAATGACTTCTGTATAAGGGAATTTGTATTTTTGTTTTCTCACAATGTTGTATTTCATATCTAGTGTTTGAATATAAATAATTGCTTTGTAATACAGAACAGAAACAGAAAATTTGAAAATCTGAAGATTTCTAAGTCAGAAGGTAATTTGAGTGATCAGTTTACCTTCCAAAAAATTCTGAACTTAAAATAAAAATGTACATCATTTCACTTCTTGGTCTTTTAGGAAAATAAGTTGTGTTATTTTCTGAACTCGGCCAAGTAAATTATTTTATATAGAGAAAATGAAGACTTTCAGGATGGATAGAGTTGTGCTAAACATGTGTGAAGAAGTAGAAATTTATTGAGTCTATTTAAATAGCTAGGTAAATGGGCTGTAATTTTCTCATGTAAAGTATTTTCCTCTGCTGGAGAGTGGTTTCTGACTTTGGAAGCTTCTTCAGCCAAGGTTCAGTATTAGAACTTTCTGGTAATTCAGGGAGATAGTCTTGCTCTTTTTTCCTCCTCTTCTTAAAAAAAAGGATTAGGATTAATGTTTGTAACATGTGTAAAGCAGTTGTGATTGTATCAGAAGCACTGGTTCAGTTGTCCTCCCCTGACAGAAACCTAAATCCCATAAACCTTAGCTCATCTTGGGTTTCAGTGTATCAGGTAAATCAGGTAGATTCAGTCCATCCAGCCTTTAAAAAGATATGTCGTATTGCTTATGCTGTCTTTAACTGCACAGGAGTAAATGCTGCAGGTAAAACATGAATGTAAATTTTTACTTCCTGTTGATTTCTATTTAAACAGCATGATACTTCCAAAGTTAAGATTTTTAAGAGCAACAGTGGGATTTTGGAATTACAGTTGTGTAATTTTTCATTTCTTATTGTAATTTAAGGAAGCTATGCTGAATACTGTAGGAATTATGGTAAATGTTAATGATATTACTAACTCGTTTGCAGAATAAATATATGCAATAAACCCTGAATTTCCATGTTCTTTGCTGACTCTGAAACAGATTTTTGTGACCAAAATTATAAACAAAATGAGAGATGCTATCACAGGTTAAGGCATAAGAAACCAGTATGCTTTTAAACTTAGATCTGTTCCTCTAAAGTTGAAATTTATCTCTTTTGGAGGAATGAAATTTACTGGAACTTGTCTATGAGAAGCATAGCTGAAACGCTTTTGCAGTTGGGCAATATTGAAATGTCTTTACTCTTTTTAATTTATATGAGAAGTGTGTAGTAGGAAAACTACTGGAATACATTCAGCCATTTTCTTTAGAGATCCACAGAAATGTTGCAGGACAAATGGTGGCATCATGCCCAGGAGCATTAATTACAAAATGCACTTACCAAAGTGGTCTGTAAATAATGGTCTGTGTTCTATATTTTATTGGAACAACAGTGTGTGTTTTACTTGTGTGGGTTGGTTGGTTTGTTTGTTTCCTTAATATTTTAGGTGCCCCTAGTGCAACTTTAAAAGCTGGCTTGTGGCAAAACCTCCTCTAACATAATGAACTTGTATTGCATGACCTGCATGAGCATCTTAAAGAAATGGCTGGATGATTGCATCCAGAGAGTGATGGTGAACAGCTCGATGTCCAGATGGAAGAAGGTGATGAGTGGTGTCCCTCAGAGGTCTGTGCTAGGACTAGTGTTGTTTAATATATTCATAAATGATATTGACAGTGGCACTGAGGGCACCCTCAGCAAGTTTGCAGATGATACCAAGCTGGGGTGTGCAGTTGATATGACAGAGGGACAGGATGCCATCCAGAGGGACCTGGACAGGCTGGAAAGGTGGGCCCAGATGAATCTTAAGAGGTTCAACAAGGCCAAGTGCAGGGTCCTGCACCTGGGCCAGGGCAACCGGTATTATCAGTATAGGCTGGGAGAGGACATGCTGGAGAGCAGCCCTGTGGAAGGGGACTTGGGAGTGCTGGTGGATGAAAAGCTGGACATGAGCCACCAGTGTTCAAAGGCAGCCCAGAAGGCCAATCACATCCTGGGCTGCATCAGGAGAACTGTGGCCAGCAGATCAAGAGAGGTGGTTCTGCCCCTCTACTCTGCCCTGGTCAGACCTCACCTGGAGTATTGTGTCCAGTTCTGGAGCCCCCAGCACAAAAAGGATGTGAACATATTGGAGCATGTCCAGAGGAGAGCTACCAAAATCATCAAAGGGAGTGGAGCATTTCTCATATGAAGACAGGCTGAGGGAGTTGGGGCTGTTCATCCTGGAGAGGAGAAAGCTCTGGGGGGACCTTACAGTGACCTTCCAGTACCCGAAGAGGGCCTACAGGAAGACAGGGGACAGTCTATTTAAAAGGGTTTGTAGTAATAGGACAAGGAGTAATGGTTTTAAGCTAGGAAATGATAGATTTAGGCTGGATATTAGAAAAAGGTTATTTAACATGAGGGTAATAGAGCACTGGAACAGGTTGCCCAAAGAGCTGGTGGAGGCACCATCCCTGGAGACATTCAAGGTCAGGCTTGATGGGGCTCTGAACAACCTGACCTAGGTAGTGATGTCCCTACTTGCGTAGGGAGGTTGGACCAGATGACCTCTAGAGGTCCCTTCCAGCCTAAAAGAGTCTATAGTTCTATGATTTAACTGTTAGAGACATTTAGGATTACATAGATTGACCCAGTTCTACAGACTCTGTGACTTCTTTTGAATTTTTTCCTCTTACTGCTGTGTTTATCAGGTCCAAAGCAGTAGTATTACTTCCAGACCACTCCATGTGTGAATGAGAACATTAATTTTGTGTGTTGTGTGACACTCTGAGAGAAGCTGGAAAAAGGCTGAAAGTACCAGGTTACACACTTGAACTGCATTGGATGTGGGGTTCCTATTAGGTATGTAAATAGCATTGGAAGAGCAGATGTTTGCATTAAATCCACTGGAAATGCTTTGGGGAGAAAGTGTTTTTCAGCTTTAGAATGTGGCACACCAGGGTAAGGCACTGCTAAGGGGAAAATACTTCTCTGACAGCACTTGTTATGTACTGTAATCACTTTGAATGTCTTGATAGATAATTTGTCATGTAAGTTGTAATTTAGACTACTTGACTATTATTAATTAGTGTGAATATTAATTATTAATGTACCTTCTAATAAAGATATCATCATGTTTATTCGGAGTGGAAACAAAAGCATTTAACTCTACTTTAAAACTGATGTGAAAGATAGTATTTTTCTGTCATGCAGAAGATAACCTTAAAATACTAATTTACAAGTGGAGGGGGGGTTTATTGTGTTTGCCAAAGAATGCAGCCATTTAGTCATGGGTAGGAAGCTTTCTTCTGAGTGTCAGAAGTTTTTTTGCATTTAAGTAATGGTTAAAAGCCTACTAAAAGTATGAAATATAGAGACTGCCACACTTACTCAATATTCCTTCAGTTTCTTTCAGAGCAAAATGTTTTCATTTATTACCTCTCTGACAGGTAGATACTGCCAGTTAGTATTGAATGCAGTGTCTTTCTCAAATGCTCCAGATTTATATCTTTTCAGATGGAGGCTGTACAGCTTTCCCCTTTTCTAATACATCAGAGTATAAGTGGCTTCTGCTGGCACTCAAAGACAATGGTTCCAGCAGGAGGCATTTTGAATGACTGTAACAGAAATGGCAGCAGGACGTTGAAAGCCCTTCTCTTTCAGCCAGATGTGCCAATATTCCAAGCTTTGCAGGACCAGAAAGTCTGGGGGTAAAGAAAGATGCTTGCTGTGGATCAAGATCAATGCAGCAAATATATTTTGGGATATAAAGTACCGTTATGACTGTGATTTTAATATAAATAGGGGACACAAGACCACACGGAAAATGGAAGGTGATGATGTGAGCAGGGAACATCTGATACCAATTTTAGTTCTGCTTATGAAAGCTCCTTCATTGCTGGGACCTCATTTACAAGCAAGGAAGGGCTGGTGGGGCATGTGAAGGTCAAAAGTATCCTTAGCTGCAGTGACCTTGAGATGGTAGAGCTCAGTATCCTGAGAGGAGGAAGCAGGGCAAAAAGCAGGATCAGAAGCCTGGACTTGAAGAGAGCAGACTCTGACCTGTTCAGATATCTGCTTGAAATAGCGCCGTGGGCCAAGGCCCTGGAAGGAGGAAGTATCTGAGAAACTTGGCTGTTTCAAGAATCACCTCGTCTGAGCTCAAGCAAGGATAGTCAATCCCAGCAAGCAGGAAGGCAGGCAGGGATGCCAGGAGGCTTGTGTGGGTGAACAGGGAGCCCCTGGTAAAACTCACAAAGGAAGTACACAGAAGGTGGAGGCAGGGACAAGGAATCCAAGAGGAATATAGATAATGTCCACGCATGCAGAGATCACGGTGAGGAGAACAAAAACCTGCCTGGAGCTACATCTGGCAAGGAATGTCAAAGGCAACAAGGGAGGCTTCTGTAAGTACATAAACAATAAAAGAAAACCCAGGGAAAATAAAGGCCAACTGCTGAGTGAGATGGGGGCCCTGGAGACACAGCATATGGAAAGGGTAAGCTGCTGAATTCTTTTTTCACCTCAGTCTTCACCAGTTTTCAGAAATCCCAGGTCCCAGAGGTGAGGGGAAAGTTTCAAGCAAAGAGGACTTACCCTTGGTGGAAGAGGATCATGCTTAGGAGTACCTGAGCAAACTAGACATAGATAAGTCTGTGGGGCCTGATGGGATATACCTGCAAGTGCTGAGGGAGCTGGCAAATGTCACTGGGAGGCCACTGTCAATAACCTTTGAAGGGTCATGGCAATTGGGACAGGTGTCTGAGGACAGGAGGAAAGCAAATATCCCTCCTGTCTTCACAAAAGGTTAGGAGAACACAGCAAACTACAGGCTCATCAGCCTCACCTCAGTCCCTGGGAAGAAATTAGAATAACTAATCCCTGAAAACATTTCCAGGCACATGAAGAACAAGATGATGATTGAGAGTAGTCAGCATGGATTCACAAAGGGGAAGTCACACCAAACTGTTAATCTTCTATGAGGAAAAGGCTGGCTTGGCAGGTGAGGAGGAGCAGTGGATATAGTCTACCTTGACTTCAGGAAAGCTCTTCAGTGCTGTCACCTATGAGATCCTTATAGAGAAGCTGATGAAATTTGGGCTAGGTGAGTAAACAGTGAAGTGGATTGAAAACTGGCTGGATGTCCAGGCTCAGAGATAAGTAGAACAGTCTAGCTGAAGGCCAGTAACTAGTGGACCACCCCAGGGGTCAGTACTGTTCAAAAGCTTCATTGATGGTCTAAGTGACAGGACAGACTGTGCCCTCACCAGGTTCACTGACGATACAAAACTGGGAGCTGTGGCTCATACACCAGAGGTTTGTGCCTCCATCCCGAGGGACCTGGACAAGCTGGAGAAATGGGCAGATACAAACCTCATGAAGTTCAGTAAAGGAAAGTGCAAAGTCCTGCTCCTGGGGAGAATGCTCCCAGGCAGCAGAATATGCTGGGAGCCAACCTGCTAGAAAGCAGCTTTGCAGAAAAGGTCCTGGGAGTCCTGATGGACACCAAAGTGACCATGAGGCAGAAATATACCCTTGCAGCACAGAAGGCTAACTGTGCCAGCCAGTGTCAGTCATTCTCTGATGGTTTCTGCTGGCTACAGAATAACCAAAGGACCATGTAAATGGTGCAGTGAGAGGCTAATGGTCTTTGTCAAAACCAGCCCTCTTCGCTTGTGATGATTCTGTCTTTTGTGGTGGGAATGGTGTTAAGAATGACTAGCAACATGCTTGAACGTATTTTTTTCAGTGTTGTCCAATTTGGAGATGTTATCACAAGTCTCACACTATTTCTAGTTGTTCTCAAACTCCCAAACTCTACAGTCTTGCAGTCAGGATAATTTGTTCTTCATGTGAGAAAGGAAAAGGGGAATTAGGCTTTTCAAGCTCAAAGAGGGTCTTGAAAAATGTAATGTGAATACTCGACACAGGTCTTTATACATCTCCCGGAGGCCTAGCAGAATTACCAACTGCAAACGGCAGCTATATGCATATCAGAGAGGTTTTTTTTCCCCTTTTGCTGGTTTACAGACCATTGTCCTTCACTCATATTATGTTTTAGTTGTGCTGATTTTAATCAGAGAGATATTTGGGGCCACATGCTGGGGAAAAAGGAAGCTTCATTGATGTTCTTGGGCTCTTTCCTTACTGTATTGTCTTTCAGAAGGTTGACATATTTATCTAGTTTAGTTAGTAATACTGCTGAAGAAATATGATAAAGCAAAATGTATTGTATTCTTGTTGTGTCCTTTTAACAGTTACATGACAGGATGAAGCCATTCAAAAGTGGGGGGGAGACACCAGGAAACTGAAACCCAAGAAATCATCCTTCATTAAATAGCAAAAACCTTGGATACTTTTTTTTCCTTAGAAGGGAAAATAAACATCTTGTATTGTATATATTCTTAGATTTCAAAATGAAAACAAGTACATTTAATATACAAAGCATTTGGAAATTTGGAACTGTCTTAAGTAAACTTAATATGGATTGAAAAGGGATGGGAGTGTTAATGTCACTTGTTTTACAGTGTTGGCAATGAAGAATGAAGAAATAAACCTCTTAAGTTTATCAGAATACTTATCCCCTTCATTCCGCTTCCTTAAGCTTTGTTCAAAGTTTATGATGATATTAGGAAATGAGGTTAATGTTGCTGTTACTCCTAAAGAATTAGGAACTTCAAATGAATTTCAACAAAATAACTGTAATCTGCAGTCTATTCCACAATCTGGTTAAGTGGGTTACTGAGTTACCGTCAGTGGCAGCCAGGATAGGATGGGCTGCAGACAGAGGCAGTTCTTCAAGTTTTTCCTTTTCTCAAGGTAATTGTCCTACAGAGCACCTCCTTATTTTTCCTGGAGAAGACCAATCTCCCTTCTTTGTGTCCTATTTTTCTATTAACCCAGAAAGCTAAACAACACTAATTTACACCCAGAATACCTGTCTTGTTCTGCCCAGATTGCATTTCTTTATGATGCAGAGTCTAAAAGTAACAGAGGTGTATGAATACTGGTAGCACAAAGTCAGACACCAAAGCTGTGTCAGATTTGTTTAAAATTGTTTCTCTGTTAAATGTTGTCATCTGTTACTTGTCCCAAGTTACTGTATTAGACAGCTCAGGTATGCAAAGTTTTAAATAAGGACAAGATACAGAGTCAAGATGCAGGAGTATAAGAACTTGTACTTGGAGTTACTTACATATATGGTGTAGCTAATTTTTGAAGTGGAAAAGTTGTTCATAAAGGAAATTGAAAAAGTAATTTTCTTTGTACCATGCTGCATTACTATAAATAAAAATTAGGTTCTGAATTGCAACTTTTAATTTAGACATTTAAGATCTGTGAAATGATATGAAAAAATCTTGAGGAAGGGCATTAGCGTGGGACTAAACCTTCATAAATATATTTTTCTTCACTATATTCTTTGGAGACCTCTGAACATGAGATGGGTTGGTTTGTTAAATACAGAGCAGTGTGGTAACAGGTTTAAATGTTACCCACTCCTTCATAGATGGTAATGGAGATCTTCAGAAAGAAAACAGCCCTTCTCAAGAGCAAATAGCTTTGATAACATTGGGAGGACTTCTCCTCTGTGGTGTCTTGTTACTTTAAATGCTGCTATTGCTTTAATATTACCTGGGTTCCTCTCGGCACGATGTTTATAGCTATGAAAAGCTGCAGGGTATTAATTTCCTTTGCAACAGATACAACCTATCACCAGGTTTTTGAACATGTTGGTAGATAGCTTTGATTTAGATAAACCATTTAGGTTTTGGAACATATCAAATAATTGTTGTTTACTGTTTATCATAAAGGATTTAAATGTAATCACATCTTTTAAAAAATATTTTTATGTAGAGATGTGCAATCCAAGGAAGGTGTGAAATTATTTTGGAGGCAATCCAATTGTTGCTTCACTGTATAAAGTTTCTGGTAAAGCACATTAAATGCTCTTAGATAGAGGAGGAGGTTAGTAGAAGTTCTGCACAAATGAAACTTTTATAGTACCTTGTAGAGGGAGTGATGGGAGGTGAAAAGAGTTTGCATATATACTGCCAGGATGAGGATGCCCATGCAAAATTAGGTTCTTTGTAATCTCAGACTATGTCACAGGTTTTTTTGTTTGGTTTGGTTTTTTGTGTTTTGTTGTTGTGGTGGTGGTTTTTTTAACCTGGGGAAAGCCAGAATTATTGTAGTTTCTACTTGGATTGTTGCCAAGAGTGCAAGGAACCTTTTCATGAAGTTACTGATGTAAATTCAACGTCTCTTAGGTCCTAGCTTACAGATTTCAGTATTTGGAAGAAGCATATGGACATAGTATATCCAAAAAAAGTTACGGTATTACTTAAGTGTGGTACATAGTGGTTTAGTTTGTCATTTAATCTAATATGAAGGAAGAGCTTGTAGCAGCATCTCTGCATATCATGTAAAGGCTTTATTTTGTTGTTTTACTCTGCCTTTGCTTTCTTTATCGATGTTCTATCATTCTTTTTACAGCTAAAGTTTTCCCTTTGTCATGTGCCAGTATTTTAAGCTATTTTACTCCTTTTCATTGGTAAAAGTCTGAAGAATTAATTTTTCTGTAACTCTAACTTACTCTGCTTTAATACTGTAAATCAAAGTGCCCTCTGTGAATATAGTGCTCAATTTAAAACAGATTTATGTTAGAGTAAATAATTCCTGTTTGAAGCAAAAGCTATGAATATTCATAGGAGAGAATAAATACTACTCATGTGAATGCACCCTTACTAATAAATAGAGAATTTCAGCAGAGAAGAATGGAAATAAACCCAAATGGAGGTGTCCTCCTTTATCGTCTTTTAAACAATTTACAGGCTGCGTGGTGTTCGTTGAATGTTCAGGGGTGTGCTGTTGAAGAACAGCTCATCCCAGACTCTTGTAGAAACTCTAGGGTGGTACCACAACCCTTTGTAAATATACTTTGTAGTTTAACTTGAGAAAAGCTGTAACTAACTTACCTTTAGTCTTACTAGATGATACTTTTGCCTGTTTGTTTTCTGTATTTTTTAACTGTTGTTAAAGTCTATTTTAGTTCTCTAATAACATGGGAATAGATGTCTCGTCATACAGGTAGATCAGAATATATGCAAGTACTACTTGTGTTCTTAAATGACTTTGGTTTTCTCTGGATGCCAGTCTTGATACCTGCATACTATCCACATCTACCACAAGATTTACTTCAATTCTGTTCCCTGTTCCTGAGACATCCTTGTATTGACCTGTAAAGTCTGACCTTTATTCATCAACAGGCACTTGATGAACACTATCTAATTTGATAGGTAGTATTTAAGGTTTGGATGGTAGTAATATTAGAGATTAAATTATAAATATTGCATAAATCTATAAAATTCCAGCAGAGCTTTACTATGAAATAATTTGCTTAATTAAAAAAATCCAGACAAAGCTGAAAAGAAAGGGATGAGTTTTGTGCTGTTTCCAGCTTTACTATTCCCTTTCATGTGCTGCTGAAGCTTGCAGGCTTTAATATCTAGTTTAGATACTGAAATTCGTAACAAGTAACCTGGGAAAAGCTACTTGCTTTTATAAGGAAAATACTGTTTTGTGCCCCTCTCCCCCATTGTAGCCTAAGGCAATTCTAAAGGAAATGTCTGGAGAGGCAAAATCCTGACTTCCTTACAGTAGCGTTACATGAAGTCATGGCAACAAAATGACTATAAATAGGTCATCTTCCATAACATACCAGTCACTTAGGTATTTTGGATTTTGTGATACTTATTTAGAGAAGAATGACAAAGGCAGCCTTAGCATTTGGAGCCACCACAGGCATGAAACAGGGAGTTTGTGCTGTGAAGCTGCACGCTCCGAAGCAGGAGCCAGCTTTGTGTTGATGAGAGGGCGGGTTGGGTTTTGGGTCTGTGCCTGCTGAAGGGCCCCAGCCACCTGTGCGGGTGCCGTGCCCAGGTGTTGGCCGCGGGTGTCTCTGGGGGAAGGGCCGGTTCTGGATGGTTCCACAGGAGACCTGCTGCCGGGCACGGCTGAGCCCTCAGCGAGGCTGGCCCTGCCCCTGCCAGAGCGCCTTTAAGAAGGGACAAAGGGCCACACGGGCAGGGAGGATGAGGACAAAAAGAGCAGGAAACAGTCCCAGGAGCACAGCAGGAGGAGGAGGAGAGCAGGAAACGGTCCCAGGAGCACAGCAGGTACCCACACCGCAGCCGGTGGGGAGGAGCACACCAGAGGAGGTCTGTCCTGAAGGACTGCAGCCACTGGGCAGAACCTGCCCTGGAGAAGGGGACAAGTGTGAGGAGGAGGAGGAGAGAGCAGCAGAGAGGAGCTGCCACGGACAGACCACCCCTCATTCCACTGGTGCTGGGAGAGTTGGGAGTGAAGGGGGGGGCTGGGAAGAGGGAGGGTAGGGACAAGAGGTTTTGGGGGTTTTATCTTTGTTTCTCAGTACTCTACTTTAATTGGCAGTAGATTAAGTTAATTTTCCCCATGTCAAGTCTGTTTTGCTGGGATGGTAAGTGTAAGTCATCTCCATGTCTTTCTTGCAACCCATAAATGTTCTCATTTTATTCCCCGGCCTGTTGAAGGGCGGGCTGAGGGAGCGCCTGGATGGGGGCCTGGCAGCCAGCAGGTCACCACACCACCAAAACCGTCTCCTGACTTTCAGTCTCCGTAGAGTTAACATGGAGTCATTAAGAGAAAAAGTCAGAATCAGCTTTTCATGTGTAGCTGTACATATGAAGATTATCCAGGCATTATTAAGCGTGACTTTTTAGTAGTAGCAGATCAAAGGAACGCATCAAATGTATCTGGGGATAGTAAAATAAAGCACCAGGATGTGCTAGAGGACAGACTTGTGCTGCTTAGAAGCAGAGAGTCCTCAATTCATTAAGGCGGTCCACATGCTTTTGTCCCTGACACGCCTGAATTATTACCGTAAAAGTTTTAAAATAAGTAGTTACTTTTTATATTCTGGTTGTAAAACATTTGCTGAGTACGTTTGTAAATGTGGACAGCAGATCATTCTGGATGGACTAAAAAGTGCCTGATGCTTGGCAGCTTGTGACAAAGCTAGATGAAAAATGCGAGGTTATAGGTCGTGTGAAAGTTTACTGTAAAGCAGAGTGAACACTTACATGTCAGATTGACTTGCATTTTTTAATTATAAAGCTACTAACAAGATGACAGTGTTTCAGGTTTATGGTGCTACTCTGACTAAAATTGACTGAATGGATCTAATGCTTAAAATTAGTTTTTCTGGAAATACGATGTCCAGGATCATCAGTAGTTTCAACTGCTTAAAACTTGATTTTATTTACATTGGGGTGGAAATCTTGATCACCTTAGCTCAGTGTTGAATTTTTTAAGGTCTTTAGTGAAAGAGAGAAGGCAGAGGAAAGTCATTAAAATATGTATATTTTCCCTCTCTCCCAAATGGAGCTTAGTAGTCACTAGACTTGTGGTGCGAGGAGGGGCATTACAAACTGGTTTTTGACTGCTTCAAACTCTTTACTGCCTGCAAGCCTGGAATTAAGCTACCTTCAACTCTGTTCTAGCTCTCCTTTCTCTTTCACAAGTATTTTCCTTCACTTTCAACGGTCTGGCATCTGTGGTTCACTTCATAACTTTTTGCCTGAGATCACAGCTGGAGCTTCTCTGGCTTTCCTCTTTCTGATAGCTCTTCCTCCTTTATAGAGGACCTTGTATTTTCCGGAAAGGACACCATATGTTTAGCTCTCTGTCCATCAATACTTGATTATTCTGTTTAAAGCAGATGAAATTTTTTTTTAAATAAGTAAGTCTGAGAACTGAAGCTGAAAAGGGCCTATTGTCATGGTCATGGAACACAGAGAGGTGTTTGGACTTCAAGAGAGGTTCAAGTTTGAGGGTTGTCCTTTTTTTCGGATCACTGCATAGGACCTAATGTGACTAACTGATACAAAATTGTGTTCTACAATCTCATTTCTCATTTATTTGTATTTAAAGTAAGTATTTCTGATACTTCTATAAAAAAAAAATCTGTAAAAGTAACTCCAGAGCATATAGTAATATAACTAGCATGGTGTTCTGGGCTTGAATTCATGGCTAGCCTTGAACCATCATTACAAGAGTGAGGGAGTGGCTCTTGCAGTAGGTGTATTTAGGAAGTCTGAATATCATTTTTTTTGGAGCTGATTCTCATGACAATTTAATTGCAGCTGATTTATTAATAGTATCTACTTAATTTGCTTATTTGATAGTCCAAAACTGCATTGTCTTCATTTTGTGTTAGCGGTTACAACCTTTTCTTGTTCACAAAATAGCATATAAAAATGGACACTTCCTTTACCTGCTGTCGTCTTTAGCTTATATAGGATTTACTTTGGACCCCATTTAGTGAAAAAATGGAAACACAAATCTAGTAATTTTTATACTTACCAACTATGCATGATTATCTTCCTTGAATAAGCATTTTCAGCCCTGGAAACACATGTCTCTGGTCTGTATTTCAATTTTTCAGGACCAGAACCACTGTTGATACATAGTCAAAAGACTGTGCATCTTTTAATCTCAAAATTGTTTGGTAAGAACAGCAGATGATTCCATCTGTACTTAACCTCCTTCTGCAAAACAGATACATAATCAGGTTCAGAGAAATCAAGAAATGCTGATCAAAATGGATTGCATTGAAATCTGTTTTCTGAAGTCATATAAATGTAGTGATCTCGTAGGAAACCACACTCACAGAGATGGAAGTTGTTTTTTGGTAAGACAAGTGAAAAACATCTTTTCTAATAACATGTTGCAATAGAAGACACTTAAGTTTTTCTTTGTGAATGTTCCTCTATCAGATCTAGATCGTATTTAGAGTGGTTTTATGAAACGCTCCCTCACAAACAGAAATGCAATCAAGACAAGCTCACCATGTCTCAGTTTCAGTCCATATAGTCAGTGTTTTCCCCAAGTGAGATTCAGGTATTTCAAGCTTTGTGTGCAGGTAGGAATGCAATGTAGGTTTTCTAAAAACAGCATTTAACTACAGGAGGAGATTTTATTTTTGTCCTTGGGATCCTCATTCATTGCACATTGGCCATTTTAGGCAGTATGAGATAGGGCTGTGCAGAGAAGAGCTGTCTTGGCACACAGTTCTCATCTAGCAGATACTAGGATCGTTTGGACACCCTTATCTTATGGGTGCTTATAGGCGGCCTTTGTTCTTAACCTCAAAATTGCCTTTTCGTGGACTTCCTGTATAATTATTTCCTGCAGGGGAAAAAAGTATTTCCACTTCTGTCTCTATTTTGGGGGGGATTTGCTTTGGTTTTGGTTGTCTTTTGCTTGGGTTTGCTTTTTATTTTTTTCACATTTGCAGAATACTAGTTCCTTTGGCAAGGGTTGCTGTGTTAGTTGTTTTGTATTTGTCTTTTGCTGGTGGTAAGGTGGGTTTTGGTTTTTTTTACTGTCTGTTGTAATTTTCCCCTTCTAAAGTCGTCATGCAGGTGGATTCTATCATTAATTGCTTTAGTGCCTCACAGAGTGCAGATAATGAATATTCATATCCCCCCCTCACCTAATATAGACACCTGAGTAACTTTTAGTAATTGGAATATCAAAAATATTACAAGTAATTTTCTGTTGTGGTGACTGTTCAGAGCAGTTAAGTTAGCTGCTGACAGAAAACAAACTTTTTCACCTCTCCGTTACTTTAACCCTTTGAATTTATTATATAATTACAAGAAGTGATCCCTGCTGCACATAATGAATCCTTTTATCATTAAGTTCCATCAGAAAATTAGCAGATTGAGCCCAAACTTTAGAAATGCAAAGTTACTCCATTTAAATAACGTCAGTCAATGCTACTTTTTGATACAAATATTTTAAAACTTGTGCAAACTGGATTAATGTTCCTCTAGGGTAATTAAATGAAAATTTGGTGACTTATTAATCTTTCTTTCTCTTTCTCTCTCTCTTTCTCACACTTCCTTCCCTTTCCAAACTTACTAATCACCCTCCCCCTCTTTCTTTCTTTCTTTCTTTCTTTCTTTCTTTCTCGCTCTCTTCCCCTCTCCTCCCAAAAATATGCCTTTACAGAAACATAAGGTAGATCTTTTCTACAAACTGCGGCATGTGATGAATGAGCTCATTGACCTACGTAGACAGCTGCTGTCAGGTCACTTGACACAGGATCAGGTGCGAGAGGTCAAGAGACACCTCACAGTGAGGCTGGACTGGGGCAATGAGTAAGTACAGGTACCAGCTGGGTACTCTTTGTTCTAATTATTTTTAAATAGCTTTTATTAAAAACAAAACGGAAAAAACCCAAACCAACAAGTTCTTCTTTCCAGTAGTATTTGTACACAGGGAGAGCGTTTGATTATTTAGAAATCAAATCTAACTTTTTACAGGAAGTTTGTTGTGTATTTCTACTATTACTATAAAATGAGCCGTTTGCTTCTTGGTAGGCCTTTCCTAAGGCTAACTGCACTTTTAGAAGGGTTAGATCAACTCGCTCGCTTTATATCAATATAGCGAATATTAGACCTGGGAGGATGTGTTCATGGGTACTAAAACCACATCTTTTTCAGTTGAAGAAGTATTTTAACGTTTTTTGCCATAAGTAGAGAATCTCACTGTCAACAGTCACATTGGAGCTGAGGCTGTGACGTTTAGACTTTTTATTTAATGGCATTTCTCAGAGGCTTAGACTCTCCTAGGTCATTTCCACAGTGAATTTGTGGAGAGGTTTTTGTGGTTTTTTAAGGCGCAATGTGGCTGCAATTCGAACAGCAGCTGGAAGGGTAGTAAATTGCCATTAGAGAAAAACTAGCCCTTCACCAGAATTGGTTTTGTTCTGAGATACAGTGTATCAGACAGGTAAGTTTTGCATGACATGCATATGACCTTTTCAAAGGAAATACCACCCTCCTCAGGGATATAGCCACTGCTTTTCGAGTAGGATTAGTGCTAATTAACACAGAGGGGGCAGGGAGGAATTCTGTAAGCTGACAACAAAGGAAGAAAGTCACAGAATCACACAATGGTAGGAGTTGAAAGGGACCTCTGGAGACCGTCTAGTTCAACCCGCCTGCTAGAGCAGGTTCACTGAGAAGTCAAGTGTTTTTCGCTAACATACCTTTGTTATGACTGTTCCTTAGTCACCTACTTGAGGACTCCCTCTGAGAGTCACAGATGAATACCTTGGTGAAGATTGAGCTAGCCCCCATGCTGCATTCCATTTCTCTCTTGTTGAAAGCAAGCTCTGAAGGACATAGACTAACAGATTGCATCAAATCATTGTTCTGCAGTGCAGAGTTACAGATATTTTCCATTATCATTCCCAGTAGAGTAAATGGGAACCAAGAGACCATTTTTGAACATTATGCCTAGACATTTTTGCACAAAGAGTGCCTGGATGAAATTAGCAACAGGAAGCTGCAAAACTGTTGTAAGAAAAAAAGATGAGGCGAGTAGACAGCAGTGAATGGGTTGTTCAGTGAGGTGGCTGCAGACGCCTTTTTAAAAATGTAAAATAATTAAATACTAAGTACATTATAAAGGTAAATCCAGTCAGTGGAACGAGTAAATATACATATGTCCATGATTAAATTCATCTGCTCAGGATGCTTCTTTAGGGGAAAAAAAAGTCCCAGGGTTTCTTACTACTCCCAAGAGAAAAAGGTACATGATACCAAAGGTACAAGCTTAAACAGAAGAGGGTGTCAATAGAGGAACCTTGATCATTAATGCATTGCATTATTAGGAGGGAACGATGCAAACAAAGTTCACACCTCCTGTCTCCGCCAGTTAGGTTTCTTTCAGTTTGTTGAACTGGTATCATTTGCACTTAGACACCCTTGCAGTGGTTCTGGTAGTTATCCCTTGGGTCCTTGTGTAGGAGTTGGTGGAAATCAAGGGACAGATACACTCCTTGGATTAGTACTTACAGATTTCTTGTAAAAGAGTCATTTAGACTGTTTCCAGAACTCCTACAGTGAACTTTTGGGTTGGTGGGGGTTTTTTTGTTTGTTTTTGTTTGGTTTGGTTTGGTTTTTTTTTTGTATGCTTACTATAAATATTAAGACATTTTGCTCTGTAGTTTAGTCTATTAAAAATGTAGGAATATAATTGATTTTACAATTACTGCTTCTAACCTTTTCTATTGTTGCTAGTCATTCCTATAATTTAACACTGATTTCCACTTATTGTGGAAATTTTAATTTTGTGTTGTTTACGCATTCTTTCTCCCAGTACAAAAAGATGATCCTGGATGCATCCTTTTTATGATGTTACCCACATCAGTTACCCACAGTTAGCTTGGTTTTGTATGCGTACAGTGACTGGTATTGCTGCTAGATAGGTTTTTGTATTTCCCCGTTGCTCAAAAGAGCAGAATTCACTCCCTTCAGATTTGCCTCTCAGTGTTTTTAAACTTCAGTCTTGAGCATCCTTCTGCGTATTTTTGCACAGCTGAAATCTCTCATACCATCTTCTTTTCCTGCGTATCTTGCCAGGTTTTAAACACAATATTACAAATACTTGCACTTCAAAAAAATGTTTCACTCTGATATAATCTATTAGAATATTGATTTACTGAAGTCTGAAATGCTGTTGGAAGTGTCCAGTGGTCTGTAAATAACAAGGAAAACATTGCAGAGCAGGAAAGAAACATTGTAAAGCTGAAGTCTTCATTTCATCATCTTATTTTAAATCACGTTAAAGTGAAATCAGCAGTTCTTCATCTCATTTTAAGTCATGTTGCAAGTAAAATAGAAACTTGATTTTGAAATATTTAGGTTTTTTTAAATAAATGACGGTTTTCAGCTTTTAGTAGTGTTTAGAATGGCAAATCAGGATTAAACATTTTTACAACAAAAGCCTGTTTCATTCTGAAGCCTTTTGCATCAAAGACAGATGAAGGAATCTGCCTTACAGAGCTTTTATTTGAAATGTGAATCCTCTCCTTCTGCTCCAGTGAAAAAAATTATTTGCAGCAGTATGTTCATACCTTATGTACCAGAAATGCAGGTTAAGATTTCTTCAAAGTAACTTAACTAAAAAATCAGAGATCATCTTAAATGATCTTCAGGATTCACACTTTCAGATTACTACATAATAATAATACTACCTTACAGAATACCTGTCAGGAGAGTAACAGAAAGCATCCGTGTTTCTGAGCACAATCACTGCCCCTTTTATACCGAGGGAAGACACTTCCTTCTCTATAAATGTGGGATAGGTACTCTGTTTAGGCTCAGGAATGGAGTAGGGGAGAGGAAGACACCGGTAGGTCAAGATTTCAGACAGATAAAAGCCATTAAAAAGATGAGTTTTTGCAGTTATGCCCCTTTATAGTCAAAGGTTATTCTTTTTCACATAAAATGTTATTAAAACCATTGCATTAAAAGAATTATTCCAAATAGCAGCCATAAATTCTGCACAGAAAGATCTACAGATAGCAAAGAGTTACAAATTAATGTTTAAAAAGAAAAAAGGGGGAAAAATGTTAGAAATAAATCTTTCATGCTATCATACAAGTAAAATGAAACACTGTTATAAAGTCGTGGTCTTTCTCTTCTCAAAATGGCAGTTGGAAAGCCAATTGCAATGCTTGTACCTACTGATATGCATTACACTGTAGAAGGAATAGTGTGATCCAGTGAAATAAACATAGTCTTAAAACTCAAAAAGTCCTGAATCACGGTGCTTGCATCGTTAGAAGATTATAGAAGATTATTTTCAGACTCTGAGTGACTTACCTTCTTGTCATATCTTTCTTGAGATAAAAGGAATAGTAAGTACTTCCTGACAGTGTTGCAACATTCAGCTTAAAGGTCATAAAATGTATTTGGGTGCATGTATTAAACGTACATATGAGGTTGTAATGTCTGGAAATCAGTTGGAGAATTAAAGAAATTGTTATTAAAGTAGTTGTCATTGTTGCATCAAAAGTGATCAGAATAGGAGTGAACAATTTAAACAGCCTTAATGAAATGCCTTTAAGAAGGTTGCAGAAAGAGTAGTTGCCATTTTTATCTAAATATATAATATTTTTCCCTTTCCTGAATATACTTGTAGTAATGATTGAACAGGGATTAAAACTGTAAGGAACTCTCTTGGATGTCAGTTTTTGAGGAAAACCTTAATAACCTCTCTCTGTGGTCTCGTACTTCCATGCTCAGAAGTATTTGCTGCTATTCCCTTTAATCAATTCCTCCCTAAGATTACTTGCCTTCATCTCATCATCCTCATTTTAAGAAAGAATTTCCTTCATTACATCAGAGCTTTACTATTTTTAATAGATTATAGCCCCTGCAGTTTCTTTATATACAAAATAGCTTGGTTCTGTCACAGAAAATTAAATTGTACCAGAGCACAGTCTAATTTTCACAAACCTGTTTTCATATATTTCATTTTTCATGGGTTTCTGTTGCTGTCGGAGTGATTTCCTTTACCACCTTTATAAATGTATTTGTTTAAAATAAAGATGAATTATATTAAATCAGGTTTTGATATAGTGAGAGCAGGAATAAAAGGAAAATTGGTAGCTGCAAAATCAAAGCTGAAAAGAGTCAAGGTAAAGTGCATGTTTTTGGAGTAAAGGGGTTGAGATCTGGCACACTTTAGAGCTGTAAGGAGTTCCCCCAGTCTGTTCTTTAAGATTAAATGTGCACCTTAAAGATGTTTTCTTTTAGTCAAATGATTTATTTCTGCAAGATTCTTCTAGGAGCACTTTTTATGACTTGTGGTTTTATGAATTCTAAATGGCGTAGCATTTGTATTAAGAAAATTCTTTGAAATTACCATTAAAACCAAGCTGATTTTCTCTAGAAGCCCAGTTACCTGAAGTAGAGTTTTATGTTCATCCCTTTCAGTATTAAAAATGCTAGTATTTTTGTCTAGTGCCTCATCTTCATATTACTTGAGAGAATAGTATCTGTAGAGATTTGGGGTGGTGGATTTTTTTTTTTCCTCAAGAAAAGGAAAATTCTAAAGACTTCTGTGTAGAAGAGGAGGAATATCTAACTGTTCCAGGAATGTGCTGTCCAGAGGTAACGGATAAGCTTGGAGATATTTTATAGGTATTCTTGGGAAATATTTTCGGAAAGGAGTTCAGTGTTGAGATAGAGTAAAAAAGCACATGAATTTGCTTGTAAAAGCAAGTATTGTGGAGAGAGGAACTGTCAAGTAAACAAAAGAGCACATTGTCTAATTTTTATGCATGCAGTGTTTTAGAGGAATACTGCTTGGCAGCTGGTACTCTTATATTCTCACAGTATTTGATAATAGGGAGTGAAAGTGGGCTGCTGACTGTCACTGCCACTTGAAGCACTATGTTGTCAGTCCTTTCCAAACAGAAAATAATTGATACAAATTAAATGTGTAAACCTGAACTTTGACCTGCACACTAAATGACAGCATGTTCAAACTAAAGCAAAAGACACCTTTATTTGCTGAGGGCAATTATTGTGCAGGATGAGAGAATGAGAACCTTCTGGGCTGGAAATCCATGACGTTAAGGGGTTTAACTAAAAATAGGTTACCAGATAAGTTTCACAGGGATGCTACTGCAGTGGTGTTGAACATAATATTAAGTAGAAGATAATACCTTTGTCATGTATCGAGTAATGAGTCCCAGAACTGTTTGGCCTCAGTTCTCTAGAGAGTTGAAATTATGAGAACAGAACAATATCAGGCTATGATTAGCTTCGGCAGCTTTTTCTGTAAAACTTTTAATAGTGCTTTGTGACTGCACTGGAACTGTAATGCACTTACAAGTGGTTTTGATAATATTGTTAGGAAATCATTTGTTAAAATCTGTATGTTAAGGAAAAATTACATTTATGGATATACTTTAGAGGTGGGTGTGTGTACAAATGTGAATGACAGGGTATTTGGGAGGTGGATTAGATATTCAGATTCAGGAAAACTTCTATCAGTGAATACGATGAGCAGTAACTTTTTAATAAAAACTTTGGACTCTTTGCATATTTCTGTTTTTACCTGTTACTATCTTTTTCTAATATATTTTTGAAGTTTCTCTTATAAATAGGCTCAAATGGCAGCTGCAGGTAAGGATTACCTAGCACATTCTTATTTTAATCTTTTTTTTTTTTTTTCTTTTGTAAATAGAGTAATTCTCATCCTTGCAGCTGCATTTTCCAGATGTTGGTCTTGGACGCAGATAGCTTTTGTTTGATAGGTTTAGCCAAAACAAAGTGTGCAAAAGGTGTGCAACCAGCCTTAGACTTTAGAAACTGGGATTTGGGATGAAAACTGCATTGGAGAAGGAAAATACTTACTTTTTCCATTGGGAATATAATTGATTTTGGTAAAGAACAAAGAATGTGGAAATTCCAGTTTGTCAGTACAATATTTTAATGGCAATTGTAGTTCTGCCTAACAGTGGTTTGCCAGCAAGTGGACCAAGACTGAGCTATATTTTTGAGATGTGATGGTTTAGGGGTATAATTACAGAAGGAAAACCTGATTAAACAAAGTTCAAAAAGAGTTATGGAGTTGAGAAACTTATGGGAAGTGCAGTAATCAGCAAAGGTAACTGGGCTTCGTACGAACCACTGGTTCTTCCTTGCAGTTATTTTAAATTAATTGCTCAGAAAGAGACACTGTATTGCCTGGAGGCTTGTGTTTATTGCACCATACAATTATTCTGCAGTACCTGAGAGGTTTTTTTCAAATAAAATTTTTCATTTGCAATCAGGAGCAAGCCTGTACAGAATGCTTTACTTTCTGATTACAAAATTAAATTGACTTTTGCATTTCTTTTATAGTTCATGACAGAAAGAGTGCAAAGGTAGTCCATGAGGGCACCTCTTCTGAATTCATTAAGACTATTAAGAATTTCGCTATAAAGTATCTGTAAACAAAGTATCAAAGTTATGTAACATGAAAGTAGGAAAACTGTTTATTCATGTGTTTCTTTATTTTTAATCCTAATGTGTGTGTTTAGAATAAGTTTTTATTGTAATGCTCAGAACTCCTTATGCCTCAGAACCTGAAGATCTACAGAGCAAAAATTGGATTTTGACATCTTTTAGGTTGCCTTGTTCTGCATTCTGTAATTATTAATAAATTATTACTAAATTGTTAATAGATTTTCATTTATTTGCATGCAAAATACTTCATTCTGTCTACTGCTCACATGGAGCTGTGGCCTATTCACTCCACAATTTCTTAACTAGCCATTTTCTTTGCACTGGTATGCTTTTTAGTTTTTAAATAGTTGATATTATTTGAGCCGAATTATTACATCAGAGTAATTAAAAGAGGGTTTTGTGTATATATATATATTACACACAGAGATTAAAATTCTTGTTGATATTGCACTTACTGTTTATTCTTTAAAAGTACTATGTTTATACAGTGGTAAAGCCGGGGGTTTAGTTGCATGAGCACCAGGAATTTCAAAGCAGCTTCCCAAGGAGCAGGATCTGTTTGCACATTTGAACAGAGTTACTAATGGAACTTTTTCATTACGTTGTGAAGGAACCTACTCAAACTCTGCAGCAGAAAACAGAGTAATAACTTTATTTGCCTACTACATTTCCATGTATCAAATTAACTTGTTCTGGATAGTGCACCAACATATTGGCCAAAAGCTTCAACAAGCATTAGTTGCTGTAGCTCCAATGAAGTGAGTGAACAAAAAGTAACAACTTCATGGTGGGTTTTTTTTTTTAATATTTGCATTTAATTGTATTTAGAATGATTAACGGCAGAAAAACTTAAATAGTTCAATATTGCCTGTGTCCTTGCCCTTGAGTAAGCACATGTGGTAGATAATACTGAATACTCTAATGTATTATACTTACCATTGTTCCTTCCTTCTCTTTTGCAGACATTTGGGCCTAGATTTAGTTCCTCGGAAGGACTTTGAGGTTGTGGATTCAGATCAGATCAGTGTTTCAGATCTTTATAAAATGGTAAGAAATCTGTGGGAGATTCCTTTGAGTTTTCAGCATATCAAAGACTAACTTTTCAGCTATCTTAAGATTCGGGAGTGACAAGTCCGTGTCTAGGTGGGGGTTTTTGGAGTGCAAGATGTACTTCTCCCTAACACAAAGGCATGTTTTGGGAACAGGCTATATGCTGCTGCTGGTTTGGATTATTTACACCATATAACAGTGGATTTCATGGGAAGAAATAAAAATTGTTACATTAGAAATATTGTAGTACGTCACTCCACAGTACTAATTGTTAATGTTTGTTTCTGATTTGCTATAGTCGGAGGAGAGTTTGGTGCTATTGAAGCAGTTTTCCTTCAAACGCAGAGTAGAAAAAATTTAGTACAAAATTCAGCCAGTAATGACTCTGAGAATGCAAGATGAGTTGCTAACAGGATTGCTTTATTACTCTGTTTCATTCTGAGGATTTTTTTTATTGTTATTCTGAATACAAGTAGTACAGCAAATAGCTAATATTTAGTTGTCAGAGTAGTCTGATTATGTCACCCATCTTAGTCCTGAAGAAAATGTCCCCAGCGCAGTTTCCTGCTCAGATCTGTGCGGGTGTCAGGACGTGAGCATTAGTCAGTTCACACTACGCTGTTGCTTTAGTTTGTAGATTCAAGAAGACAGTGCTGTCTAATCCCATCTAGTTCGTAGTCAGGAGGCAATTTCAGGAACTTAAACAGCTGAATTTTTTTTTAGCTTAAGTTTGACAAAAATTGATGGAGGAGATATTGGTGTTTTTTTGTTGTGTTAGGGAGGGTTTATGTATTTTCAGGGATTTCTTTTTTTCATTATTTGCCAAAAAGCATGGGAGAGAATCCTCCTTACACTTGGCAAAATACTTAATGGGCTCTCACATGAGCAATGAGGTTTTGTGTTGTAAAATAATCTAGTGGGAGTCATTGTGAGAGCCCAGTTACTTTCTCATCTTTGCAGGATTGTAGCATGTTAAATGTACCATAGAAAACAGTCTTCTCTGGACAAGGTAACATGTTAGACATTCCTATCTGTGACAGCAAATTCGGGCTTTTTGTGCAGAATCATTAGACTTAATATTACTTTTCTTGGTAAATTTAAAAATTTGAGTGTCTTTTTTAGGTCTCATTTTTCCTTGCTGGGTCTGTTTGTGACTAGGGTATGACTGCTATATTCAGCTCGTTGTCAGACCTGTTGCACTTTAAGGCCTTGTACTTCATCTTTCTCCAGATTACTCATTATGAAGCTAAATACTAATGACTTCAAGATGCGCAGTATTTGCCAGAGATTGTTGCTTTATTCCAGAAGGAAACCAAATTGCCCTTTCCTTATGACAGCATTCGTGATTGTAACTAGTATGATGGAACATTTTTTTTAAATTTACTTTACTTTTGAAACTGGGGGAAGATTCATTGTCAGAATACTGCCACAGAGCTCATGGCTGGAGTTGCCACTAGATTGAAGCTCTCATTTAGCAACACAAGTCCAGCAGCATGTCTGAAACACTTGGATAGGCCTTTCTAGTGAAAGGAATTGCAAGACAAATGTCTGGAGGCTTTTGCAAAAATCAGAAATGTTCAAAGCTGGTGATGAACTATGCTTAGCTTTTCTATTGACTTGTGTATGTGTCTTCAGGATGAATTTAAGAGCTGTGTGAAGAGCACAACTAGTGCTAGACTTAGCCGTTTCTTTCAGCTATCTTAAAAAATATTGCAAGTTTACCAGAGTTCTTAATAGTCAAGTTTCAAGTTAGCGCTGGCATCACCTCAAAATCGCTTATTACTTATTCAGATGGAAAATGAGATTGGTAAGAATGGGTAGTTGTAAAACTTGAAAACAGAGACTTCAGTTGCCCAAAAACTCTGCTAGAAAAGGAAACCAACTGGACACAAACTGTGCAGGAAGCTCATGAAATGTCTTTGTGGTTTTTTGCTTCTTTGTTTAACAAAGCAGATTGTCAGAGGGCAGATTTGTGTGTGTTTGGCTCTAAACCCTTGTAAGAAGTCAGTTGGGAATATGAAGGTAGCAGGTAGTTTGAGACTGACTTGGTAAGGATAGGCTAGGCAAAGGTCACGCGTACTTTATACCTTTAAAAAGAGGTGGTGGAGGAGCTAGTATCATTCTCTCTATGTAAAAAATGCTGGAACAGAAAAAATATCCAAGTATTTACAACAAGGAGTTGAGTAATAGTGACAGTGAGCTTGTTCAGAATAAGCAGTTTTAAAGCATTCCGATTTACTTCCAGAACTTAAAT
>JAVSBS010009601.1:0-15793 GCA_033124195.1 Coracias cyanogaster
TCTGGTCGCTACATGTTCATCATGTGTGAGCCAATCAAGTCAATCATGTGACAAGTAATGGGACATCACATATGTGAATAAATGGTATGGAAAAAATTGTGAAGCTGGCGGTAAACAGTGAAAAAATATCACTGAGGAAAGAAACCTGGCTGTCAAGCTCACTCCAGTGTGGTCTAGGACCCAAGCTATGTGATACCTGAATAGTGAAGGTGGGAGGAAAGGAAGTGATCGGAGGCAAAGAGGTTCTTTTGATTCATTAGAAGTAAGATAAATTGAGTTAATCACCTTCAATTCAGTAAAATGAAAAAATTAATAATAGAGTCAATAAGCCATGGGGAGTGAATGACAACTTAGACAAAGTTTAGTTGCTTAAGACAAAAGGAAAAAAAGGTGAATAAATGAGCTAGAGGTCAATTTTGTATATGGAAAGAAAACATACTAAGAAATGGATGGTATTTGCATTTTTGATCAAATAGTGGAAAAGATCACATGAAAAGAAGGAAAATAAAATATGTGTATATAGGAGTGGATTTGGGAAAGATACTAAGGAAAGAGAGAGAGAATTCAAAAAACTGGGAACACATCTACCAAGTGATTGTGGCAGCAGCGTTTTGAATGCTCTGAATGGAAATGGATTGCATTGCAAAAGTGAAAAGAAAGCCATTGCAAGAAATATTCAAATCATGTTTTTATGATTGTAGCAATGGTGCCACGGAGGGAAAGATATACTTGAGAGAATATTAGAGAGAAAAAGGATTTGTAGTGCAAAAACCTATAATTAAGGTTTGTCTTCTGTAACTATGGATACTGCAGATGTTGTTACTTATGATAAAAGCTAATGTACACAGCTAGACCAATCTAAAATGTATTCAATTACAATTGTTTTTAGGAGCTGGAGTTGTTCTTTCCCTCCAGTGGAGGTCACGGACCAGTCAACAGTGCAAAATTCACAAACTGTACTTGTTGCATTATTAAGCCTCATGCAGTTAATGAAGGTAAGCCATGCATATATGAAGGCAAGCAGTGCCTATAGTGGAGGTGAAAGCAATGTGTGCTTCGTTGTATCCATGATCATTCCTGTGCCCTTTTTTTGGGAGAATGAGAGTGCAAGAGCACTGGGTATATCTCATAGTACCTGGAAAAGTGTGCAGATACATTGTCTTTCGTATACCTTTTGTATTTCTGCAGTTCAGTTCCATGAAGGGTGGCCTGTGTGCTTTCCATGTGGATACTTGTTAATTCCAGAATAAGAAGGGAGTGGTGAAAAAAAAGGAAGGATAAAAATTTCACCCGTCTTACTGTGACAGCTTATCATGTTCTTGCTCCTGACTGCCCACCACAATCATCTGCTGGAGGTTAGCATCCTCACAGGAGAGTGAAAGCAGGACACCTGGCCTTATCACAGGGCCTTCTACTCACACAGAGACTTAGAACTACTTACAAAGGGAGACCTTTGCTGATATGAACCTTGTTCTGCTGAATGCAGTGGGGATGTGAAGTTGAAAAGGCTTGTTTACTCTATGAAAGGGAGCCAAAGACATAAAGCATTTGTTGTCTTCCATGGTGCGTTCTGTGCTGGAGAATGCCCTGTGAGCTCACCATGTGAGGATTGGATAAGTTTAATGCCCAGCTGTTACCATGCAAAAATAATCTCACTTTTGTGTCCTGTACTTAGATACGGGAGCACGTGTAGGAGCAGTGAGTACAGTAAAATATTTTGGCTCTGGCACTTCAATAGCATTTTTGAGTGCAGAATAAATATTGCCATGTGAGAGCATTGAGATTTGTCTTTGTAAGATGCAGAGCACGCTGCAACATTTTATTCACTTCTCTGTGGATAGCTGAAATAGAAATAGCACAAGTGGACGTAACAGTTTCCATGCCTTTCACACCTCAAGTGGGATGTCTGGGGAGCTTGCTGACAAAAAAAAAAAAAAAAAGGCTTTCACAAGAAAGTCTCGCACTCACTGCTGATAATATGCCTGTTATCTCTTCGAGGCCTTGCATGGTATCTGCTACTGGTAAGTCTGCCATGCAGCAAAGACAGAGTGATGTTCCTTTTACAGAAATATGGGCAGCATCTGCAATTCTGATCTTGCCTAGCTAAATGATTGCAGAGGACAAACTTTTCTGTACCAGAATTGTTAGGGTCCTTAATTTGATTGTGAAAATAGCAAAGCGGATGGCTTGAGCTGTGCTTTCTTATGCTTAAGATATCATTTCTATTACATATGAAGGCTCAGACTCTCCCTTAGTAAACTCAGGTTGTCCTTTCTGGCTTTTAATCTTCTTAATTTCTGTAGATTTCATGGTGCCCTGTCTGTTACTTTTTTTTTTTTTTTTTTTTTTAGCTTCTCAGAGTTTTTCTGAATCACCAAAGGACAAATTCTGTCCCTGTTTGCACTCTCCTCTGGGAGTGTGAGTGTCTGGAGAAGGTAGGGTTGGTGAGAGAGAGAGAGGGATAAAGAGATACAGGTACACATGAACAGAAAATGCAAGTGCACACCCAACTGTGCAATGTGAGTGCTAGAAAGACTGGACTAATTCTGATCTTAACATCCACTATATAGTTCTTTTTCTCACACCACAGAGGACTGGAAAGGTAGACTACAGCTGCCAAACAGCAACTAAAATTTGAAAGCGTACTTCTGTGTGAGTGTTCATCCATACAACTTTGATTACTACTCTCAAAAGAATAAAGAAATCAAAACTGGATTTTCTTTTCTAAGTCAGCAAAGCATTTTATCAATTTTAAATTAGCATAAAGAATGATGGAATTCAGGGACTGGCCATGCAACCAGATCTGTTGTTCCTGCCTGCTTTCTCCAATGTTACTTTGAATGTTTCAAATGCCACCGGTGCTGCACCTCTTAAGGAGAGTATGAAACTGAAGAGGTCTTGTGAAAATTCCCAGAAGTCTGACTTCTGACAGGGAGTTGGAGTTAGGGAAGGTAAGAGTCACTGTGGCTGGGTGGTGACCTCCCTTTTTGGCTGAGAGGGCTGGTTTGGTTTCATATTGCAGCTGAACTGGTTCGAGTCTTCACTTTGAGTCAAGATGCATCCTTCTTCATAAGGACAGCAGGGACTCTCCAGCATCACCCTAATGGGCCAGGAGTGTCACACGGGAGGGGATTTGGATTTCTTAGCCTGTCCTCTCCTGTCTTTCGTAGTGTTTCTTGTGTTCTTCAGCCTATTTTTGTGAGTAACAACAAAAATATCAAAATATCACTGAGTGGCATTTCTTTTGGTACACTTGGTCTTCTTTGCATTGTCACAGTTGAAGAACCATGCACAACATAGTAAACAGCTGTGTGCTAGCTTTGCAACAATTTTTGGAAGTCTTTATTCTGAATAACTCTCTTATGATTAAGCTGCCTGTTTTAAAGTTGAAGGAACATAGCCTTTGCCTCCTATAGGTTTTAAAGTTTTTTAAGTTTTGAGCGTGCTGTGTGGCAGAGCAGGCTGTCTCTATGGAAAGGCCACTATTCCTCCTTCCTTGTGCAGAATGTTTTGGAGTTGGAATATCTTGCTGAAAGGCTTTGGGGGCACCAAGCAATCTGCTCAGGGAAGTTCCCAGCTGCCTGTCTGAAACAGTGGAGCAGGTTGGCCCCATGGATTGTGCATCTGTAGGCAGAAAGTTTGAGAAATGAAGGGCTGATGTGTTTGGGCTCAGCAATCCTCGACAGATTGGGGAGGCCCTGCTCATCTTGTCTCTCTTTTAATGGCTGTTAGAAGCTGTGTTCAGTGGTACCAGACACATTTTGGTTATACCAACATCATCTCCTGTATCTTGGTTGAAGTAGGCGCTATAGCAACTAGCGAGCTGCACTTTTGGCAAAATTGCATATAGGAGAATGCATGGTCTTAAAAATAAGCAACGTGCTTACCCTCAGCAACAGTGGTCAAAAATAAGCAAGTTGCTTAGCCCCAGCTGTTCTGTTTCTGGTGGGGAGAATATAAGTGGAAACAGAGGAGCTGGAGAGCAAAGGAAATCCTGTGTGGCCATCAGTGTGAGAAGGTGCTTTGGCAGAGACGTGGAGAGGAACTTATGTGGGTCAAAGCAGCAGAGCCTCTTATGCATTGCAGATTTGATTTGTGCTCCACAAATTTTCAGTATTGACTATCTAAAAATAAACCTTTTTGCCATTTCCTATGTGCTGCTGAGGCTTTGAACTTGATTATCTAATTACCATGAATATAAGCTGCTCATTACACATTTACATTTATGTGAAATTTTACTTGCATACTTGAGCTTATATGGAGCTTTAGTCTTTATTTCTGCAGAACCATTTGACTGGATTAATGATCTGAGTTTTGCTTTCTGGTCCTTCTTCCTAGTGTTTCTTTTGTCTCTAGAATCTGTTGCATAACTGATCCTTAGAAGGAAAAATCTTCTCTTTTTCAATCCTAGAAGATAGTTTGCTTTAGCTACAACTGTAAGCTAGGAGACTTTTCACCTTGCTGCCAGAAGTCTGGGTCTAGTCTTTAGTTTAAGTTGATTAATTCTCAGACAGAGTCCTTTCTTAGAAACTGCTTTAGATTACGTAGAGGGCTTATAGGGTTCCTATGAAGTGACAAAGCAGTGGAAAATCACTGTTGGTTTTATCACTGGCCTTGCTGACCCTCTCCTGACAGGCATACAGAAACATCTGTTGCTAGGCAGCCGCAGCAGCACAGCCAGACCACCTGCAGCAGGACATGGCTCAGAGCTCACACACATGATAAGTCCTATAAGCGAGAGTACCAAAAGTGTCTGTCAGGCTGCAGAGGAACCCTGGGGCCTGATAAAAGGGTGTCAGGGGAGTTATGTGAAGTTTAACTTCAGCTGTGAAGGGTGCTGGTAATGCTGGAGGGGTGGTATGGCCAGCCCTCTAGGAATATATATTGTACACACCTCTTAAAGAAGTAAGGCAATAGCTATTTTGTCAGTCTGGTGGTCAGCATAACATCTTCTATAGGGGATCAGGGATGGGAAACCAGCTGGGAAGACCACTGAAGGCAGTGTAGCCCAGTGCTCTGGACTAGACAGCTTTAGCTCATTCTCTGGCAGCTCCTCCCCGTGGAGATGAAGCACTTCCCTGGATGGCTGGGAAGTTGAGAGTGGCAAGGTGGTTGTATTCTATCTCAAAGAGGATTTGCAAACTCCTCCTTTATTGGGAGCTGAAAGAATGCAAAAGGAACCTGATGCTACTCCATGTAGACTTGGTGTGACCAGGGATGTGTCAGGGAGACACAATGTGGTTTGATCCCTCGAGAATCTACCATGCTTTTCAGTGTCTTTTAGGCTCCACTGTCTTCTCCTGAGACCAAGTTTCAGTCAAGGAGGATGGTGACTAATAAGCATAGCTCTTCAGTGTGTTGATTAGGATTGTAGGGCTTAATTGTTTGGTAATTGGAGAGTTTTAGTGTGGATCTGTATTGTGTAACCCACTTGCTTCTTATGCTTGGATCTTCTGATAATTCAGATACAAGGTCACAGCTGCAATAATTTAGATATTCTCTTTTTGTAATTCCCCTCGTATTATTAGATCTGGAGGTAGTAGGAGTAGTGCTCAGAAGCCAAAATTGTAAATGCAGCAAAGGGGATGAACTCCAGTTTAATGCCCCAAGGACAGTTATGACTCAACTGTGTTGTTGGCAGAGATAGCACCTTGTAGACTGCTGGGCTGGATTTACTTTGATGTATTTATATGTAACAGTTTTGTCATGTGTGCTCTAGGAATTAGAATTTGGTATCTCATGACTGGTTTAAAGTTTCTTTGATGCGTCTGTTACTTAATTCCTTTGAAAACTAAGAAGGGAAAAAATGAGGAAAGTAGTGATGATCAGACTATAAAGGCTAAGGTCAGTAGTTTGTTACATTTCACATTTTGTACTTTGGTTACAGCACAGAGCTCGAAAGGTGAAATCCTACCCTCCTTTTCTGCGTTCCTAAGCTGGGACATGGGTTCTCCTCAAGTCAGAGCTTTGTCAAAAACAAATTTGGGGCTAGAACTGTGCCATGAACTTGTAAAGCAAAACCGCTAGTCAGGAATTCATTGAATGTAATGCAAACTGAAAGGCCTGCCTGGAGGTAAGGAAGCCTCTATTCTTGACGGGCCACTGAGACACATTTCTTCTCCTAGTTTGTGTTAAGATAGAGATTTTGTTCTAACAGGACTGGTAAGTTACATCCTTGCCCCTCTTCTGTGATTTAAAAAAAAAAAAAAAAAAGTTACAGTGCTGTCTTCCAAATTAATCTTCAAATAAAATTGCCTCATAGAAGATAAAAGGAGCAGGAGTGGATTCTCCCGAAGTGCAAAAGATATTCTGTGAAAATGTGGTTTTAGACCTGTTCTAAGTGGTTGATAAATCTTAGAGTGTGCTCCTGTCTTAACCTCATACCTACTGGACTGCTTGAGAAATTCATAGACCTTTGTATTGATCAAGAAAATGCTACATGACAGGTAACCATAAGAATCATAAATCCTTTTTTATGCAAAGATTTGGAAAAAGCTTAACTGGGAGAGTAGGTGCTTGCTCCAGAGACAAACCTAACTTGACAAAAATACCAAGGACAGTAGTTCAGTCTCAAGCAGGTACAGAAACAGGGCTTATTTATGTAGGATCTCAACTGAAGTTACAAGAGTGAGTGGGGAGAGAAGGACTAAAATCCAGCATTTTATTAGGTTACATGTCTGACTGCAAACAACTCGAGCTGCTCCTGACACACCGTATACCTGTTGCTCTTTCAAAGAGAGGAGGCATCACTGTGACAATGTCCAATTGACCTCTGTAGTGTGCTAAGTATAGTTACACGTATGTAGTCAGGAAAGGCAATAAGCTGGAAAAGAAAAAGAGGATAGGCTAGAAGAGGTGTAACTCTCTCATCCTTCTCACAACTGGGTATCTGTGTCATTGCTTTCTATCACAATGATTTGTATTCATTAGACAAGATTTTTAAAAATTTAAACTTTTTTTCACTCTGGGTTTTTAGACATAAATTTGAGTAATTGTTTTGATTTTCAGGAAACTTAGAAGTAGAACAAGGTTTTCAGGAAGCTGTTTTCTTATATTTTAGAAAAAATGCCAAAATAAATTTTCTTGTAAGTCATCTGAAAGTATGTCTTCTGTCTGTGATAAGTATTCATAATAGAAAGAGGAAGTGCAGATGCTGTGGACTTCACCTCCTTGTAGGCAGAACTTTTCTTTGTATCCCGTTTACAAGGTTAAGTACAAAGGGGCATCAGTGATAGCCTTGATACATTTAATAATTAGAAGCCTGGGAGGAACTATTTGAAGATAGAATCTGGAAAGTGGAAAAAAATGGAAAAAAAATCAAATGAACACAAATCTTTGCAGATGCTTCAAAGAAGTACTGTAGATTGTTGGAAATGTGACCTCTGGATAATCCCATGTGCAATATGGCAATCTTGCTGCTGCAGGAATGTGAAAACTACCTAGTGAAGTGCTACGCTTTAAGATGCGGGTGTTATTTTGCAGATGCATTTGCCCAGGCACAATTAAACACACTCTGTTTCTTATGTTTTCCTTGAATGTATTCTACATAGGCTATTGAAATGTTTGGTGGCATCTGGCGGTGCTGGGGTGTTTTGTTTGATTTTGTACCCTTTAGTGAAGCTAAGTGATTAAAATAAAAGAAGGCTATTTTACCACTTTATCACCATTTTTTAGAAAAAAAAGTCTGTCTTCTATGAGAACAGTAGTCCATCCACTTCCATCTGTGTTTTAAGTTCTTTACTATAGTTGTAATGATGAATATTCCTTCCTGGGATGTTTGTTTTTAAAACTAAGCCTATGTTGTTACTTGATTATTTCCTGCATAAAGTTGTAGCAGCTTGGCATTGGCTTCCCATCTTAGACTGACTTTGGATATCAGTGGCTGGTGGAAAAGTGGCTTTTATTTTTTTGAAGTACGAAAAATGTATTTTACATTTGAATTTGTTAAGGTAGGATGGGGAGGTGAACTGAATCTGGAAATCCTTTCTGACACTTTGAAACTGGAAGGAAGAGGAGGAGGTTTACTTCAGAGAAAAGAACAGATCAAATGGCACAGCCAATCCTTACTGAAGCTTATCAGTAATCTCTTACTACTGGGGTGTTTGCCAATACCATTCAGTACACGTAGAGGTGCTTCTGTTGTTGAAAATCATCTCTGTGCAGGGATGATGGTGTTAACATGAAAAAAAAACCCAAAACCTAAACATAAGGAATGAGTGTTTTATTACTGCATTTCAGGATTTTCATTTTCAAAGGATTAGGGAAAAGTTAATTCCAAGAGTGGTTTGGGCAGTTTCAGGCTAGTGAAACTTCTTTTATACCAAGGAAGCTGATTAATAAAGAGCTTATCATTTCATTTAAACCACTTAGATAGTGATGATATAACGGACATTTATCAGCATGTCTTTTTTTGAAGGAAAATATGCTTTGCTGATCTCTGAATTCTCTAAGTATGCTTTCCGTAAAGGAAGGTAAAACAGAGCCAGATAATCTAATTCACTTGAATATCAGTGCCTTCAATGAAAAATCTTCTTCAGTGAATTTGTACGTTTAGATCTGTGCAGCATCAGCATCTGCATAGCCTTAAATGCTTTCCTGAGCATTGGATTGACATGAGCACATGAAATCTTGTCACTCATCCTTGGGCTGGTTCTTGTCAATATTGTCCTTAATGACTTGGATGGGGAAAGGCAGAACATGCTTGCTGTGTTTGCACATGGTACCAAGCACCTACTACAGTTTTGGAGGATGTGATTAGAATTCAGAATGTTCCTCATGAACTGCAGAAATGATGCAATGTGAAGAAGATGAAACTGAGTATAAACAACTGCATAGCAGTACCGTGGAGGAGGGAAAATAAATGAGCAAATAGAGAAGAACTGGCAGGTTATCAATAAAAAGTCTGTACAAAAATGGTTGGAATAGTTATATATCATAAGCGTATGATATATATGCATATACACCGTAAGCAAAATCAATGTTCACAATGTTGGACTTTGCTTAGGTTTTTTTTGGTAACTAGATCTGCTCGGTGCTGGTGAGAACCCAACTTATGTACTATGCCCAGTTTCTGGGTGCTCTATTTCAAAAATAACAATCAGCTGAGGGCAAAAAGAATTAAGAGATTTAGCCAATGAAAACTTGAAAGGTTTCATTTACATAGCCTGAGATGGAGAAGACAGGGATCTACAGCTTTCTAAATGAAAATCAGGAAAATATTTGCATATTTACTAAATTAGATTAAAGAAGATTTAATCTAATAATTAAGGAAGTATATATATTTAAAGTGTATCACTGGCCTGATATCTGGGGTTGTAGTGGAACCTTTGTTACCAGAAGTTTTTGAGAACATTTTAGAAAAATTTAAAATATACAGCCAGGTATAGTCTAACTTCACTGTACTTTGGAGCAAAAGATAAATAACTTGAAGTCTCTTCTCTTACTGCTCTTTTCAAATTAGAGCCTAAGGAGAAAGGCAAGGTTTTGGGTCTGAAAACAGCCAAGACACAGAATGTAGGAAAGTGTGATGGTCTTTTGCCAAGCTGAAAATAAATAATAGAGCTTACAATATATTTAGTATTGATTTAGGACAGTGAGTTGGCAAACCTTCCACAGGAAGTCAAATATGAAATTAGTAAAAGATGGAGCAGATTATAGGGTATCTCCTGAGGATTTTAACCTCCAGAGTTACGTTAGTTGACAATGCAATAGTAGATTAAAATTATTGTTTATAATTATGGGCTAATGCACACTACAAGGCATAATTTTAACCATTTCCTCTCTGTAACTGTAGCCATTCATGAAAAGTCCCATGCAGTGTTCAGTAGGGATAACCAGAAAAAAGAAAGAAATGTTAGTAAGCATACAAATGGCTTGAATCATAATACTGAATACCATCATAAAATCCAGCTGTACTAAAATATCAGTTTTAGTTTTGTTCACACTTGAGAAATAAACAAAAGTAAATGAAAATTGTTATAGCCATAGAAACATCCTACTGGCCAGAGTGGTTGACCATATTCTTTTAAAGTTATAAAAATCAGAGTGGATGTGCTAAAGGAGTACAAGATAATTAACAACTTGAAAGAAAGAAGTAAAAAGAAAAACAAACTGGATATTTCTTTTTAAACTTTATCTTAGCACAAGAACAATAAAAGAGAGAAACCCAAGTCTTTCTGTTTTTTTGTAAACATACAGCTGAGTTCAGCATAACTGTTGCAGAGGTATTGATCTTTCCTTCTTAATCTTTCATTCTTCCTCAAATTCCCTTCTCGGATGGCACACACTGCACAGCCAAATCGATGGGTACTTTTTGTAGCCTGACTGTGATCTTTGACTTGAATTTCTCTGTGGCTTTTTGTATCTGAATTTTAAATGTGATTCTTCCTGTCTGTTCCCATGCAAGAACTCCCAGAGTAGTTCTTTTTTCCTATAAGTTTTCATCATTTTGTGTCTTAATACTCTGGCATTCACAAACGTGGTCTTGCCTTCTTCATAGTGGTTCAGAAAGTTGCAGCTGGGATTAAGCCTTTGAACCTGTCACCCCCTTTGAATCTTTCTATTGGTTCTCGTTTTCAGTCACATCAAGTGCTCAGCTGTTTGGTTTCAAGGTCCCCTAAGGCTTACTGTCTGGATGCATAATTTTTCTTGTGCTACCAAAATGCTGACTTCTATTTTTCAATAAAGCAGTGGTGATATCTTTTGTTTTCACCCTTTTAGTATTTTCAAATGAGTATTTTTTGTAAAGATTTTCACCAGTGTTGCAGTGTTGATAGAGTTCTTCATAAGTATCTGTAAAGCTGCCCTTCAGACTTTTAAAGATTCTTCTTTAATACAATGCCTAGAGAGAAATGAGCAGTGGTGGAAAATCTTGAATTCTATAACTGTGAATGATATTATCTTATAATTTCCTCACATGTTCCTCTTTGTCTTCTGTCTGCATCTACTTGTCTTTTTTTCCCCTCGTGGTTAGGCTGGGTAGCTTTTGTGCTCCCCTTCTTAGTGTTCCCCTTCTCATCTCTGTTGACCCAGTGTGTGTTGCTCGGGAGGGCCCCTGTCCCTCTATGACTCACTTCTTTGTACTCCAGAGTACAAATACAAAAAATGACTGGATATCCTTTTTCAGAGAGTACACCGTGAGGCTGGGATGCTGCAAAATATCACTCTTTCCAAGCTTTTGGGGAGTCTAGAAATGGTGTATTTATGTTGCATAGTAAGAATGCCTAGAATTGGGTTATTTCTAAGTAGAAAAAACTCCCTTCTCTAAGAGAAGAGATAGATAAACCTTGCTCTTCAGGGGGTGGGTTGATGAACTGATGGGAAGAAGTGCACTTTCTGAGAAGGGCATCTGTCAGCTTCCTACAGCACAGTGTTTTGCGATGTGTTCTGAAACAAAGATTAGTGAGAACTTCAGCTGAAATACACTGCAGGAGGGCCCAGCTCTGAGTCCCACTTCTTCCTTGTTCAGAATTCACAAAGAACTTTGCTTGGAATCAAGCCTGGTCATGATTCACTGCAGTTTTGATACAAGACCTTAACAGTTGCCAATAAGGAATCAGATAATTTCATTACACTGTGAAACAAAATTACATTTTAAAATGTCAAAAATAGACACGAAATGAAATTGCTGCTTATAGTTAGTGCTACTTTAAGCATCTGGTACCAGTTACTTCTAGAAATATGTTATTGGATTAGTTGGATCATTGATCTAATCAGTCATGTCAGTCTGTGTATTCTTGTCAAAAACCTGGTGTTGTTCCAGAGGAATTATTTTTAATTATAGGAAGGGTATTAAAAAAAAGGCATATAGAGGTTGAGATGAGGAAGCTAGTTCTTGACTTGCTTTGAAGACAGTCTGCTGTCTTGCCTAATAAGCTTTTAGTATTGGAATGGTTAAATCAGGAAACAGGCCAAGAACAAAGGGAAGAAAACGTAACATCCCTAGTCATAGGGCTGATGGTTTGTGGTGCGCTGGGGCTGCCAGGTCCTGGTAACACAGTGGTTACATCCCATTAATTAAAGTGCTCTTAGGTTAAAAGTGACTTTCATGAACCGTTTTGTTTTATTCCAATCCATAATTCTGCTAAAAGTTTTTCAGTAACATTTTTCAGTCTGATGTCTTCCCTGCTACTTTCTGCTTCTTAATGAAGTACAGTTTTCAAATATTGTGTGTTGTAAAGCAACAAATTGTAGAAGATCAGTGTAACAGATGAGGTGTTGGTGCCTTATCATTTTATCTGATTAAAATATGTTGGAAGATTATCTGTCCTGTATTAGGTGCATAGTAACATAATGCTGCCTAGGAGACGTAAAGTGTGTGCATGCTCTCTCTCCCTTTCCCTCTCATATTTGTTAGGATTAGTACTAAATTCTCTTGGTTGCATTTAGTAATGCTTGTCATTCCTTTGTGCTTTGTGACTGAAAATTCATCGTAACTGGTGCCTGATCTGCAGCTTTGATTTGGGTTCTTACTGTAATCACGCTTTAAACATGCACTGGCCCTGTTTGAAGGGTCCTTAAAAAGTTGTTTTTTCACTACAGATCTGGATTTTAAAGTTGAAGACAAATAGTTGAAAGCTGCTGAAATGGCACGCTATCTAATTAGTTCTTCTTTTCCTCAGCCTTATCTGCCCACAAAAAGGGAAGACATGTCCCAATTCAGTCATGCAACTGGCTGAAAGCCTGAAACAGATCCCAAGCTGAGCCTTGAGCTTACACTCTTCTGTTGCTTGGGGATTGCCTCTGTGCTTTTTGTTTCTATTTTGGTTCAGGTAGAATTCAAAAGGAGTGTCCTCAGGAGAAGTGATACGTGTATTGCCTAAATTGGGACAAAGGAGGCTAAGTCACTGGATTGGTAGATCTGTGCTGCCACTGGCAAATTGCTTATCCTCCTGTGCTGCAATTTGCACATCTGGGAAGTGGAGGTAACATCCTGCTTTGCAAATATAAATGAAATCTTATGCCTCTTCCTCCTCAAGACACTTAGAATTTTTTTTGGCAAGACATCTATCTGGGTACAATAGTGACAATAATTCCTTTGGTTAAGCCTTTTGGGTGTTGCAGTCGTGGACAGTCTGTCTGGTGCTGCAAGGTACTCTGTTGCTCTCATGAATTAGAGTGAATTCAGGAATACAACATAGAGGAAAATCTCATTTTCTGTTAATTATTGAATGAACCTTGTATTAAAGTCCTTTATGCAAAATAGATCTCTACTTGATTTCTATCATTAAAGAAGCCTGTTTCTCCTCTCTACAAAGAAGAAAAATCCTTAATGACTTCCGTAGAGAAATAGCCTAGAAAGCTGATATTTGAGTCCCTCTTTGTTTCTCCAAAACATGGATTTTGCGTACAGCATGTAAAACTGCTGAGGACAAAAGTTTTGTAAAAAGCAGATCTCTGTAGTATCCCAGAACCTGATACCTTATGAGTACTTTAGATTCCTGCCAGCTGTGAAGGCCTATGGAAGTGGCCCATTCTTGACTGATAAAGTGTAAAATGAAGATCTGTCATGCAAAGCAGCTTTCTCAAACCAAGATAGCTTTGTCCCTACAAGTGGTGCTTGCTATTTGTCTGCCACTGCCCTTTCTTCCCTCTTTGTTGGCTTCTTGTGAAGCAGTGGCTGTTGGCTGGAGTGTTGGCTCTGAAAATTAAGAACAAGGACATTTTTATGCTGTCACAGATTATTTATTCATGTATTGATTTTTCTGAATGATCCCCAGCCAGTTACTTAATCTTTTTATAAACTGGTCATTCATCTCTATTGTCAAGACTATAGGCTGGCTGCTCCACTGGAACCTGTGTGTGGAAGGGTCTGAGCTGCCCTGCCTTTCCAGCAGTGTGGACAAAAAGAAACTAGAGGTCTGGTTTCCCTCACTGGTGTGGTCTTGCATTTCCTGGGCAAAGCTGTCCAAGTCCCTCAATTCTGCTGCTTTATTTATTTATTTTCACCTTGAAAAAAAAAGAGGGAAGTATATTTTCCTGTTTTTTCAGGATTTTCATAAAGGAACTTTTATGAGTGCTAGTGAGCCATGCTGTAACAGTATAGTAGGACGGCAGGAACTGCACCGGCCTCTGCTTCTTTCTACGTTTTGTAAGCTCAAGGTGATGCATGGACTGAGTATGTACCAATACCTCACTTTTTCCCTTTAGTAGTTTGAAGACTTTTTTTTTTTTTTTTTTAATATGTATGCACTGTTTTATATGTGGAAGGTTTTTCCACATAAACTTTAATGTGAAAATACAGTGGGGGATACTTCAGGGACAGCTTTTTTTGTTTTCCTTTGTAAATACAATTTCTGAAACACTCCAGCTATCCACCTCACTTACTCTGAGCTAACACTGACTTTTTGACGTGGTTAGAGGCTCGCCAATCCTATGCCACAGCCTGCTAGAACCTAGACGCCAGATGTGTTTTATTCGTATTTACTACATTTATGAAGTGCTAAAAAATCCTGCAATTTAAAGACTAGTTAGTAAAAGGATGTAAGGACCAGGAGTCAAATCCTGCTATTGTCATTCATTACAGCATATTCTTCTGTGATTAATTCTGCTCTGAATAAATGTCCAGAAATGTGTAGTTTTTCACTAATCGTACTAGAGGATAGGCATTTATGTTCTATAAAAATGGGGATTCTATGAAATTCACTCACACAGAGTACTGTGCCTAGCTGACTTAATCTTTCAAATCACCTGATCTTGTAAGCACAGGCAAATCTAAAATACACATTAAGTGGAAAATCAGTGGTTCTTGTTCTCTGGAGTTTAGCGTTTGGTTTCACAATGTCACTCTATCTTTGAGGATACATTCTGGAGAGAATAAAGCAAGCAGTATAATCAGCAATAACACATCTGTGAGTTATAACCTTAGAAGTAGTAGGTTATTTTTAACTAATGTGCTTTTCCCATAGAAGACATGAACTTTTGTGCTGGTTTATTGGGAATGTTTATTATCATCCTGCATTGTTTCTACCTTAAAGTAGGACCCCCACTCTGGTAACACTGTATAAAAACAGCAAAATATGAAGCCTGTGCTCTGAATTAATTACTGTTTAAGCATCAGTATTACCAGTGAAACTTAATGAAAAATACAAATCTTGATCTTGAAGAAACTGGGTGTTTTGCAGTTGATCTGAAAAAAGCAAAGGCTTTGCTAATTACCCTTTTTTTTGGTAGAGATTATTTTCAACTGCTACATGGAATTTACTTTTTTGAAATCACCAACACATCCCTTCAGATAGTTCACATGAGTATGTGAACTCAGCTCTGCTCTCTGCTTCCTCTCACAGCATTACGCAAACACTGTGTTTTTGGTTTGAAAATAAGTGGTACAATGACAAAAATACATTCCAGTTGTAAATTCTACTTTTTAAAATTGGATACTGCCATTTGTGTCTTTCTTCAGGGCTAGCTGGAAAGATTATAAAAGCCATCATCAATGAAGGATTTCAGATCTCAGCTTTGCAGATGGTAGGTTTCCTTTTGTGCACGTTTTTCTGATAAACAGCAGTTGCAGAAGTGCTGTGTGAGCTTCACAGCAATGCATAGGTGTTTTCCAGCAATATAAAACCCTTGTGCAGACTCTGTAGCAATGTTTTGGGATCAGCACCGCCCTTGTGATGTGTGTTTTATTATTTGATTGATCAGCTGATCTGTTTCGTGTTGCTGAGTGACCTTAAGTCAAGATGTTGCGGATGATGCCAAGCTGGGGGGTGCAGTTGATATGCCTGAGGGATGGGATGCCATCCAGAGGGACCTGGACAGGCTGGAAAGGTGGGCCCAGATGAACCTTATGAGG
>JAVSBS010009601.1:15893-30678 GCA_033124195.1 Coracias cyanogaster
ATCAGGGGAATGGAGCATCTCTCCTATGAAGACAGGCTGAGGGAGTTGGGGCTGTTCAGCCTGGAGAAGAGAAGGCTCTGGGGGGACCTTATCCTGACCTTCCAGTACCTGAAGAGGGCCTACAGGAAGGCAGGGGAAGGTCTATTCACAAGGGTTTGTAGGGATAGGACAAGGAGCAATGGTTTTAAGCTAGGAAAAGATAGATGTAGGTTGGATATTAGAAAAAAGTTCTTTAACATGAGGGTGATAGATCACTGGAACGGGCTGCCCAGAAAGGTGGTGGAGGCCCCATCCCTGGAGTCATTAAAGGTCAGGCTTGATGAGGCTCTGAGCAACCTGACCTAGGTGGATGTCCCTATTTGTGTAGGGGGGTTGGACTAGATGACCTCTAGAGGTTCCTTCCAGCCTAAAACATTCTATGATTCTGTGATTGTAAGACCCTTTACCTCTCTCTGTATCTTAGTTTCCCTATAGTTAGAAGGGGGATAATGATATGTGTCCCTTCTGAAGCAATTAGAGATATCTTTACAAAATGTACTAGCTAAGATTAAATAAATGGTTGTTAATATAATTCCTCATTTTTGTAAAATACATATTTAGTATTAATTTAGGGGAAGGTTTTTAAAGATACTTAAATAATTTTGACACCCTGATCACCCTCAGCAGTTGAAGTTGGCACAGAGATTGTTCCTGAGTAGTCCTGTAAGTCCTGTCCTTTGATTTTTTTTTTTTTTTTTTGTGAAAGTCTCAAGATCTGAAATTCCCCTATGACTCAAATCATCCCCATCACAAGTGAAGAATAGCCCCTTTACTATTCAATAATCATGTCTTAGTGGCCTCAGCCAACACTATGTTGTTTAGCTGTATTTAAGGTGGAAGAAGATACTGCATGCTTTGTTGCCTGTGCTGTCATTGACTGAGTTGTTGACAAACTATGTATTGCAGCTGTAAAGCCATTCCTGTTACCTACTAAAACTTAAGAGAGTATTCAGAACATTTACTGGGTATGAAGGGATGACTGTCTATTTTGTTGTTGTTGTTTAAGGCAGACTGACTAATATTTTTGTTTTCTCAGTTCAACATGGAGCGTGCAAATGTGGAAGAATTTTATGAGATTTACAAAGGTGTTGTCGCTGAATACATGGTAAGCATAAGTTTGAGAACAGTCTGTTTAAAAATAAAGTATGATTGAACAAGGAAGCCGTTCCATCTTTCCTTTTTTTGAATTGTGATAGGATTTCTTTTAGAAACCTGATATTCACCAGTTCTAGCATTTTCTCAAATAAACTAATCCTGAAAATTGTGCTATCTTTTTTGTAAGAAAGGGAAGTCTTGTGAAAATTGTTCAGCCAAGGAACTGGTAAAATACAACAGAGTGGGAAAAAAACCACAAAACCCTCAGATAAGTTATTTTATTGCAGTAGAGCTATGACCACGTGTCACATCTGTATCTTAGTTTGATTTGATATTGCAATAGTGGCTTGGACCAGAATATTTTGTTTACAATGGGCCTGCTGTACTTGAATGCTTTCCTAATAACATTTTGAGCTATTCTTGTTTATTGATCTGACTTTTGTGGATCTTCAGAAAATTTAAGAAGTTTAAGATACTCTGTAATCCCAGTGGACGTCTAAGAACCTATGTATTATTATGGCTTTTTTTACTGTCACATAAAACTTCCTGACTGCAGGTAGAACAATGCGAATACAATAAGACGATCTTGCATTTTTTTTGTCACCCTTTCTCAGAGGTTTTTGGTTCATTTTAGAAATCATAATGAGCTTAGCTTCACTGCTATGCTAAATATTATGCAAATTATCCTTAATTTTTTTTTTAAATGGTTAAATTATTTTGATTGACAAAGTGGATTCTGAGCTGGCCCAAAATAATCTCTTTCCTTTTTTTCCCCCATTTTCTTTTTTTTTTTCCCCCTTTATAGTTGTTTCACTTCAACAAGGTTTATAAATTTGTCTTTATGTAGATTAGGAGTACTGTTAGTTCACTCATAGATGGGGGAATACTCTTAAAGACTCCTCTGATAACACTGTTTTTGACAGTGAGCAAAGGAAGATTAGGCAGGCAGGATTGTAGGTACTTGGCAGAATTCAAACATGGTAATATCTGACCAGTATTTCAAGATTCTTCATCCTTGTGGTACTGCAAGTGTCTCTGCTTTGAACTAAATCAGAAATTCTCTACCATCTTCTGCAGTTCTTTTGTACAATCTCTGACCTTCTAATAAGTTGCAAATTTTAGTTATATAATTTAATGGGAGAGTTACTCAGAAGGGAAAGTGACATTTAAACAGGGTAAATCAATAAAAAAGATAGGTTTTAGATGGGATTTGAAGAAAAGTGAGAATCTAGGGCTCTGTCCTGCAAGCCATATGTGCTGGATACACTCAGTTGAAATTAAATAAATATCTCTGTGCGCTCAGGATATCAGTGAAAAAGGAAAATGTGGGAAAGTTAATTGTGATGGTAAAAGGAAGAGAAGGCGCATATGGGAACAGCAATAGATATTGTCAGTACAGGCCGAACAGGAAGAAGTATGTTGCAAAATAGGATATTGGAGAAAGAATATGACCTCTTATATCTATGACTCACAACCGTCTGTTTTGATCTGAATTTTATTTATAATTCCAAAATTACTCAGCACAGAAGATACTTGGCATCCAGAAATCCTTTTCAAAATCTGTGCTCCCGTTTCTTCTGGTGACCCCTTGTTAGTCAGATAAAGGCTTGACATTGTGTACAAAGCACTTTTCTGTTAAAAGAGAAAGCTGAACAATTGCCCAAAATATTAGCTTTGTTAGTATTTCCTGCATGGGATTTTGCATGCTATTGATTAGGTTTTGTGCTGTTTTGCTTTGTATTTCCTGCTGTAGCCACAATAGAAAATAGTGAAAAAAGGAGGGAGATTATTTTGGATCAGCTCAGAATCCACTTTGTTAATCAGAAATGCTTTGGCTTGATCCAGCTCCAGGAAAATGGTTTTGGTTGACCACAAGCCATGTTATTTGATGAATAAAGTATTTGCTAAAGAAAATTTGATTTAACTGTGACTGGGAGTCTTACCAGAGAAACAGTGTCTGCTATTTAAATTCAACTCTGGGCTTGATATGACTGTCTAAGGTATACCAAGCTTGTCTCACATAATACAACATGCCTGTGCTGTAGTTAATGGCAGCTGGTCTTCAGTCTTCAGATTCGTGTTGTAATGAAGGAGTCAGGAGTAGCTTTGCTCATGTTATTTGCTGTTGCTGGTGGGATGTCAGTGCTGATACAGAAACGATAGAAAGGGAGGAACAAGAAAAAACACAGTTTGCAGGGAGAAATCTGGCTAATTCAAACAAAGTTAAAAGCCTTTTTTTTCTCCACTTTCCTGTTAACGGTTATTTAGATGACAGAATTAATTGAAATTGTACAGAGTGGTGACTTCGTGGCAATTTACTGTTTCTTAACAAAATGATCTTTGACCACTTCTTAATAGAGGATCTGTTGGTGATAAGACAGTTTTGGAATAAAAATATTTATTCATGTTGTACAGCATGAAACTAGTCTTTATTCTTTTTATGTTCTCTCAGGAATACTTCTACCTACATTTCTTAGGATCAGCTTGATAATAGAGGCACTTGCCTAAAATTCTGTCCTATTGACTTCAGAGTGGGGAGATTAAGCACATGCTTTCAGCATGGAATCCCTTATGAAGACACCAACTCTTTGGAACAATGCTGCTTGACTTGGAGTCTTTGTATATTTAATTTCCATTACAATTCATAAAAGAGAAGGACTTAATCCTTCTTTTCCTAAGTGCTTTTTTGCCCATTCTGTATGCTTTTATCCTTTGCCATAGCTCATCTTTGACCTGCCTGTGGCTGCTGGGTATTATTCCAGTACCTCCCTTATCCTTCCCTTTCCTTGCTTATTTCCTGCAAACGTTTTCTCCTTTCCTCATTGATTCTGATTCTTCTAATTGTCCTGATTTGTTTAAAACTTGTCTGCCCAAATTTCTAGACAAGTATGCAATTGTAAGGGCATGTTTTAAGAAGTGAAGCCAGACTACAATATCAAAATAGGTTCTTTCTGCTTGTGAAACCTATACCTCTAATTAACAAACTCCAAATTGGCCCTAATGCCCATAGTTAATTTAAGCCTATGAAAACTAAGACCCACCTTCATCACCCAGTTGGGACTCACGATGTCTCTTTACTCTTCAGGAGGCTCCAGGGAAGCAGATTATTTCAGTGTAACTGAGATTCTGGTAACAGTACACCACAAGAATGTTGCCAGATAAAGGACCTATTCCCTAACAAGTTGTGCCACAGGCTCCTTTCAGTTCTTTTCTGTTGGCTTGTGTGTTTCAGCCTGTGTAGTAATATGTGCAGAAAAGACAGTGAAAACCAAAAGCTCAAGAGACATTTTAATGACTTAAAGCCATCAAAAGGATGTATATTTGGAAACAAATATAGGCTGTGTAGTGTGCTCCCTGTAGGGAGCATTGCAAAGTACATTGCTGCCAGTGGAACTGGCTGAACATGGTGTGATTTTTCAGGCTTATACCCAGCAAAATATGTTCCATCGATTCAGTCTAGTTTGTTAAGTTATGGGATACTTCTGTGAAATTCAGGTCCAGATCAATAAGAATGTACTTGCAAAAGACTGTGAAATATTATGGATGTTGTTGCATGCTGTTCAGCATCCCGTTGAAGCTGAATATCCAATTTATGTCCATATCCACCTTCTAAACCCAGTAGCAAAATGTGTTTTTTTCTGTGGATACTAATGACATCTTTGTTTCGTGTCTTTGCTTACCTAAATGCACCAACATTGTTCCTCTTCTGTAAGTTTGGGTCTAATTTTGGGGAAGAATACAACCCTTGCTAATGCCCAAAGAAGCTCAGATCTGTTTCTGTCTTTTTTCTCTTCCAGGAGATGGTTACAGAGTTGTGTTCAGGCCCTTGCATAGCGATGGAGATTATCCAACCTGAGCCTCCAAAAGTGTTCAGAGACTTCTGTGGTCCTTCTGACCCTGTAAGTACTTGCTTGAATGATAAGGAATGCTCAAAAAGTTGATGTGCTGTCTATGTGAATTAAAATATCACAGTGTGGTATGGCTGCCACATACCTGCTGCATTCCTTGGAGACGTGTAAGCGTTACCTTGTGATGGAGGTCAAATGCCATTCTTAGTGGACCAGTTTGCAAATCCTTTAGCAACTCTTCTGATCTTACCTAAACCAGATCATAAAATACCCTGATGATATTTATGTGAAAGGAAAGCTAAAGATTCATAAATATTCTAACACAAGTTTTCAGAGCCCCAGAAACCACTTGTGGATGCCAGTGTAAATAAAATGTTTGTCCACTGCCATCTGGGGCATCCTCCTAGGATGAAACTCTAAAAGAAGAATTGGTTCCTTTGTTTTTCAGAAGGAAGCAAACAGAAAAGGATGTAAAAGTTCTCATACCTGTTTGCTGTGCTAACGCTTCTAGCTTTTATTTTTCATTTCTTGTGGTGACTAATTGGATATGCAGGATACTGTGTACAATTTGGAGACAAGTATAAGTGCTGTCGCAAAAAGCCTGCAGTTTTTTGTTGAACAATGAAGGCTACTATAGCACACAGGAGCCGTGAGATGAAATAACAAGATGGAGTCAATTAGGTCAGGGTTTGTGTGTTCTTTTGGTTATGATTCAATATTTTACTTGCCAACTGAGTGGGTTTACAAGTTTCCATGGAAAAAACTCACACAGATTAAAATTTGAAGAGGAGAACATGTTGTGCGGGATATATTTTGCTTCAGATCCAGAGTTTCTATTACAGAAAGCAGAAGTTAAAGGCGTTATCCAAATCTTCTTCCCCGCTTCTGTTTGGTAACATTTGAATGTTTCTCTGCTGGGTTAGCATCTTGTAAGCAGATCATAACCCATTTATCTGACTTAGTTTTAACTGCAAGGTGATGTATCAGTAGTAACATACACAATATGGTGGCTTCAGTTTTGTTTCAAATTCCACGTTTAAGGTTTCTGGTCTTTAAAACTTTCAAAGATGCAGTTGTTTTATTTGGGCCGATTAATTCCTTTTCTGCTCATTTAATGCCTGATGTGTTAAAATCAAAATATGCTTGCAAACATCATAACTGCGTTAGATTGTTAAAGACAAGTGTACCTATACAAAGGAAATTTCTTTATTTTCCCTTTATTTTCTATATCACATGAAAAGCTGTGTCACAGCCCTACAACATATACATGACTGAAGGAACTGTTCATGATCTGAGGAACTGAGGGAGGTATGAACTGATGGCTTCTCTGGGTAGCACAAGAAAACAGCAAAGGAGGGAACTAATTTCCTGGCTCCCAGATCTCTTGCCTGTGACCTACCTACCTGTCCCTTTAATAGTTAATTGTGTGACTTGTGAAGTGAAAATAAGCAAGGTTTGGACACTGACTTCATAGCAGCCACACTAATGGTATTTCTGGAAGACAAGCAGCTGTGTTATATATTTCTGTTTACTGTTTTCTATCAGAATGGCAAATTAATTGATTCTTCAGGCACATGAGGCATATGCACAGTAACTGGAGCTGCTCTCTAGAGTAATCTTTGCTTGAAAGTTGTCTTTCTCTTCAGATAGCATTTGTAGCTTGTCCTTGAGGCAGAAGAGACTAAGGTATCTCAGCGGTCTTATTCATTTCCAATCAGAACCATCAGAGAAGTTCACAACTGAATTTTGTGGTTACAATTTCTGTCTCAAGAGTAGCAGAAACCATAACAGCAGTGTCATATCTATCAAAGTTATATACAGACCATGAAATACTATGGACTTGATATTCTACTGGTTAAAGTAAATCTAAGTGTCATGCAAATAGTGCATTACCATTGAGAGATCTGTATCTCTCTATAACTTGCTTGTTTGTTTGTTTATATATGCTAGATGTGTGTAGAGCCTGTTTATAAACACAGGTGAAGACCAAGTTCACTACAAAATGTACCTGATTAGGTCACTTTGGCTCCTCTTAAATAGTACTCTATTTGGCAAGTAATGCCAATGAAATCACTGTGATTGGTCTCGAAGCAAGGTGCCATTTGAAGTGAGTAAAGGTGTTGGAATTTGATTATATAATTAATCTCTCCCAGTCACCTGTGCTGTAATTACATCTTGCACACATAGCAAATGTAATAATTACCTTGTGGCAAGTCAGTTATCTAAACTCGGTATGAATATTAACAGCCCTTTCAGTCGTTCTTGGTTTTGCAGGAAGACAGGTGGGCTACACTTCAATAAAAGGCATCCTGAAAGAGTTGATACATGTTTTCCCAAATCAAAGCAAGATGTCATTTGGAAATAGGTCTGGTTTTCTCCAAATCCCTAATGTTTAGAGCTGAAGAAAGAATTAAGAGTTGCTCCATTTTGAGGATTATACTTTAATAAGCTGGCAATTTATGCCAAGTGTACAATGCTAAAAATTAAATGCAACTTTGTGCTAGTTCCTGTAACTGGGTAATATTTTGTTAGCACTGCAGGTCAGTAAAGCTCTCTGCCAAAAGTATCCTTCATTATTAGCCAGCTTATAAATACTTTATTAAAACCTCTCCTGTGGTAGTAGGAAAGACTGCTAATCAACAACCTGTTTTGAGCCTCTTTGTGGTAGCATATGAATGGCCTGTCAAGTCTGGAAAGTGAGCAGTTGGATAAAAATACTTTGTTAGGAGCTGTGCTGGATATACTTACTCTCAAAGTTACTATGACCTGATTGAAGGGCTCAGTGTCACACATTGCAGGCTTGTGGAACTTTTGTCCCCGGTGGATAGCATATGCACTAGGAGAAATCTTTTCTGCAGATTTTGCTACTGCTCGCATTTGTGTTGTACACTGGTAATTTCTAGTGAGTGGCCGGCACCTCACTGCACTCTTGGTGAACTGGCAGCATCTTTCATTCCACTCGGCTTAAGCTCCTGGAGTGCAGCTGGATTTTTTTGTGTGTGTGTGTCATTGGTGGTCTCTTCTGAGGCTTTCTATAATCTTTCCGATCAGCTGTGAAGCTTATTTTTCCTGTCTTCCAATTGCAGCCTCTAGCTTGGCTGTTCATTAGGGCCAGGTCCCAGACTACTCGTGTAACTTGCTCCTGGCGTTGCTCTGTGCCTCCTTCTCTCTGACCTGGAATGCCTCTGTGGTAACGTGTAGGGCTTAGAAATGGAAGGCTTTCTTCACATCTACTATAATAAACAGGTATTTAAGCTTTACTTATTGTTACAGCACCCCTATAGAAGGCCAGTAGCTATTTTGATGTCCATCTTGAAAATAATGTTTCTTTACAACATTAATAAGGGCTGTTTAAAAAACATCTCTGAATTCCACACAAGACTAGCTTTTCAGGGAGGGGAAGCAACCACAGTCTCTACTATGCACTCAAAGCTGGGAGATTTGAGATATTGAGATCCTATGAGCAGCTGAGCACTTTTATTTAGATATTTGTATTTAAAATAGGAAAGGGATTTCTGAAACTACTTTGAGTTCCACTGATTTTTCCATGGTGTGGCTGAATAATTGAAGCCCTTTTTCAAAATACACTATCAAATCTTTTTATTCAGGTTGGTAAATTATGGTTTTTTGTGCTGAGTGCTATTTCTCTGTGTACTGGTGCAGTTCTGACATTGAGAGAACAAAAATACACCTCTAGCAAAGGAGTAACTGCTTTAGAAAGCTAAGAAGAGGATTTTAAAAGTCAATGAATCAGAATACTATAGAATACAAACCTTTTGAACTTCTAATACACACTATCCCTTAGAAATGTGTTGCTAACTGCAACTGAAGTTCAACAGAAAAGAAGCTGTGCTTCTTCATTGTAAAGAAATGAAAGTGCTTGGAGATGTAAGGGTAAATGCAGCACAGTGCATTATCAAGAAAACAGTTTTGTTTAAGGCAGTAAGAAAACAAACAACAAAAACCCAACCTATTGACATTGTTTCACATGGATCAAGAAGCAAAAGCTGTAACAGAAAACCTTGGAACAGGGGATGGTGGCCAGAGAATCCTGTCAATGCTTGAGCATGCTGGTGTCAAAGTTTCATTTGGTTGGTGTTTGTGTATTTTTGGCATTTGGAAAACTTGGAGGCCTTTTGTTATTACTTAGTTCTGAAACTACAGCTTCAGTTTTCACATCTTCATGCAGCTCTTACATTGAAATAGCTAATGGTAACATTTTGTCATGGAATAGTTGAAGTGATTACTTACTATTCATAAGACACTTGTAAAATGCTATAGAAATTAGATTAATTGGGTTTTAAAAATCTATTTATTTTTTTACCTTTCTTTTGAGCTTTCATCGTATACAAGTGAACAGGTTTGTTACAAAAGAACAGGTTTGTTAGAATATGTGATTCCAGGAGTCTGCATCAGCTACATGTTCCTGGCTGATTGCATAACCTCTAGTAGTCTTAAGTGCTTGTAGTTAGGGTTGGCAGTACCCTAAAATGACTCAAGTACCTTCTGCTGTGCGATATTATAGAAGTGATGGGATGTGCTGCAATATTTCTGCATCCAGTGGGCTGAAAAGTGATTTTCATATGCTTGCTTTAGATCCTAACCTGCATTCTTTTTACATTGGGGATTTGCAATTTGAAGGGTAACAATGTATTAATAGTTTTTCATAATTTGCATCAACACTGAAGAGCTGAAAGGGAGATTAGACAGTTTAAAACAAAGCAGTGAACTGAAAGAGCTGGAGTCTGCTTTAGCTCAGTTCCTGACCTCACTGTGTGACCTTGGACAAAAAGTTCAATATGTTTCTGCCTCAGTTACCACATCAGTTAAATAGGGATAACGGTATGAGCCAAAGAGCATGGTTGCTGTAAGATTTCTGTTTTTATAGACCTCCTAGCGAATCTCTAACACTGAAAAAGATCTACACGTAAGGCCAAAAGTGTTCATGTTCATTCCTAGAACTACATTAGCAACGTGACATTTTCATATTAAATAACATTAAAAGTAGTTCAGTGCAAGACATAAAGAAATAAAAAGACTATTTTTGAGCTCCTAAGTATTCATTTTCTGATAATACCTTCATAGCTGTTTCAATGAGGGTTCTCCTTATAGTCTAGTGAGCCCTCGTAAGAGTGTTGACAGTGAAGTACATAATGAGTTTCAAGAGAAATAAGATTTAGTAATCAAATTCTTTGTTGAAAAAGATTTTCATATAATCGATTATCTGCTCAGATAGCCTGAGTCATGTAATAATAACAAAAATTTTCATTCAGTGCCAGGCCATTATCAGCTAGAGTAGCAAACAGATCGATCGATACCAGTTACGATATCCTGCTGTCTAAGCCTGCAATGGGAAAGACATGATTGAATTGCTTAGATGTTATTTAGGGTCAGTCATCTGACTCTGTTAATTCAGTTTTTAATTTCCACATCAGCCTCTACAGGTCTAATGAAAATGTGTTCCAGACAGTGCTCAGGCCTCTTAGTTGGGGAGACATCGTAATTTTTGACGGAGTGTCTGTGGAGGGAGATTCTTCCCTCTAGTGCAGCCTCTTTTTGCTGAGCTGACATTGCTGGTTGATAAAGCCCAAAGTCTTGGTGGGTTCAGGACTACTGCCTTGTTCTATGTCCCCACTATGTGCGTGGGCAGGGGACTTAGTAAGAGTGGCTCTAGAAGAAAGGATGTGTTAAGACAGCTGTGCTTTAATGACCCACAGCTGTAATGTGACTGTAACCATGAGCTGCCACCAGTGCTTTAGACTGTCAATATGTTGGTGAATGGTTTGTAATTTACCTCCAAGAGTGTTATAGCTTGTTGTCAAAGACAAACCTATGCGTGTGTGGATGCCAAATGCCCCACAGAAGCACAGAATTGCCTAGGTTGGAAAAGACCTTTAAGATCATCAAGTCCAATCATTAACCTAACCCTGACAAGTCCTCGAATAAACCATATCCCTAAGCACTAGGTCTACACAATTCTTAAATACCTCCAGGGATGGAGACTCTACCACTGCCCTGAGTAACCCGTTCCGAAGCCTGATAGCCCTTTCAGTAAAGAAATTCTTCCTAAGATCCAATCTAAACTTGCCTTGGCGCAACTTGGGGCCATTTCCTCTTGTCCTATCACTCACTTAAAACGGATGGAGTCAGCACTGGCTGCACCAGAAATAAGACTGGTACATAAATGTCATATTTGTTCTTCCTGTCAAAGCTGGGTGTAGCCCTGGGAGCAACTAATAGTCAAGAATCCAGTAATTCATTTTTATAGGCATGTATTCAGTGTTGATACTAAGTTCTCCTGATGTGTTTCTTTTGCTTCTGCATAGGTATTGCAGAGATCTGCCAGCCCATGCCACCCTCCCCCGCCACCTTGTTTGCTTTAATCATGTGTGTGCATGATTTGTAGTGGCATGTGGCTATGATCTGGTTATAATTTTGAGATGACCTCCCTAGGGCTCTGTTTGTTGCATATTGTCCTCTCTAAGCCACCCTTTGCAGGCAATGGCAAGTCCTTTGACAGGAAGAGGGACACCAGCCCCTGACATATGTTTTTGTGTGGAGATTAGAACAAAAAACAGAGCACCAGTGGTGGAGGAGCCTTTTGCCTGCAAGTGACTTGCTTTAAATGTGGCTTGTTATTGCTGGAAGGTCGCTGTCATATGATGGCTGTTCAGTGCCATGTGGAGCTGGAATTTTTAGACTCACTTTGATTTTTTGATAGGTAGGTGCGTATGTGTTGAAAATTGTGGTTATTAGCGGTGACTGGCAGTCTCCATGAGGAGACTAAAAACTGACAGAGCCCTCAAGACTGAACTCTGCTTTAAATCCAATGTGATTGAGGCATATTGCAAGGTTACAGTTTTAAAAAATAAAACCAACAAACAACTTTTATCTGCCACTCCTTGTCTGAGGGTCCAGAGCTACCAGGCTTGAACATGTCAACAATGCCTAAATAAATTCTGGATGTAAGGTCATTGAACTTAGATTCCATGGTTGCAAATGGCAGTAATTTGGTAAAGTAGATAATAGAAGGTATTGCATTGTTTTATTAAGCCCACTACCACCACAGAAGCATGGTGCTGGAGCAGTCTGCTGCTTTAATCCTCTGGAGCAAAGGTGCTGGGGACTGAAACTGGAGCCCATTTGCATCTTGTTTCTGATTGCTGCAATCCTTTTTTTCCCCTGTCTCACCCCTCCTCAGTGGGCTACCAGAGCCCCTCTAGGCTGTCTAGGGGTTTTTTGTAGTTTCCTCTGCTACCTGTCACTATGATATTTTAGTATCCTCTCATGACATGGAACCTTCTTAACTGCAATTTCTGGGCATTTTCAGGAAGTTATCAACATTTTGTCAAAAAACCCCTATGCCCTCCTGGAAACTACCATCAACTTCAGAAGCCTCAGGGTTCCCATCTGTATTGCTGTCTTTCCCTTATGTCAGGCTGTCTCTGGCTTAGAACTATTTTTTCCTGCACTCCTCATGCCTGGTTCCAGGCTGGAATAGCTTGCCCTATTTTAGCAAGAGGAGAGAAGCTGAATGTGAGCCCAGAGACTGAAGGAAAACAGGGATGTGCCACAAGGCATTAACAGTACTGGTTACTGATCTTCCTTAACTTGCTGTGTGGCCATAGAGACCCCCAAGGATAACGTGCCAGGGTGTCCTGGAGCTAGCATGACAAAGTATCACAAGGCTGCTAGACGTTTTTGTAAGGGTTTAAGCCACACTTATTTACTTTTTCAGAAAACAAAATTTCTTGGTCAAAGACTTCGTACCATTGAGCTCTGCAGACACATGCAGACATTTAGCCTCACCTGAAATCACGAAGACTAATTGTATCTATAGGTAGGTGTGAAAGAAGCCTGAAAGACTGGTTTAGGGATCATAAAGGCTCCTTTTGCACTCAGACTGAGTGCATCCCGAAGTAGGAGGTGGGTATTATTAAAAAGTAGTATTTTAAGCATCTGTGATGAACACAATATTTTTTTATAAATGCTGTGAGTCACATAAATTTGTCTATTCAGCCTTGAGGAAGTGGGGTTTTTTGGACTCTGTGGGGTTTTGTTTATAACTGTCCATCTGCATGTCTTGTTTTGCAAAACGAATGCTTCTATATCTTTCTTCTATTGCACCTAACCTGTATAGGTTCTCTCCAAGCTTTGAATATATGCCAAGTTTTAGAGAGTGGTGTTACAGATTTAGTGTCTCATATAGATGGATCATAAAACACAAAGTTTTAGAAGTGCTTTACTTGCCTAGTTTATTTTAGCATTTGCTTGGTTTGTTTTTTAAATAATGCTAGCTAATACTATATATTTGTTGTGTCTCTGCTTATGTATCTTAGATGAATTAAGGAGAACAGTTTTGCTTTTCACTACTGTAGAAAAAGAGGTAGGCTTGTAACATACCAGGCGATGGTGTGATACCAGACTGTTATAGAAAAACACACAGTGTAACTGTACGCCGGTAGGCCCATCAAAGGTGATCGGCAGGGTTCTCCCTAGGACTTTTTTCTCCCAGCTACACGGGATTAAAATGTGATTTGCCTTGCCTATGTGTGTGTGGAGTTAACACTGTTTAAAAATCAAAGTATTCTTCCCCTTCTGAAAATACAGTCTTTGTCAGAAAAATATGGAGCTCGTCATCAGAATTCCTATGTTGACATCTCCTCAGGTGTTCACAGGAGGTCTACCTTCCTTGATGATTCCTTATCTTTTTATTTTGTTGTTTTTTCTCCCTCCTCCCTCCTTTGGATTGTTCTATTATGGCTCTGCTGTAGCTGCTGAGGTTTCTGAGAATAGATTCGTTAACATATTCAGTCCATAAAGGCACAAGGTAAGAGCTTTTTTGAGAACAAGATGGTTCTGGGTTAATTTCAGTCTATGTAGTTGTTTTCTTTGCTTCCTTTGTGTTCTGTTTGTTTGCAGCAGACACCAAATCACTCTCTTATATTGGACAGTGATGTTTTTGCATCTATAATACTTAATTAGTGAAAAGAAGCATTCAAGCAAAAAACAAATCCTCTATAACCTCAGTCCTTCCTTGGAAAAAGGGAGCGGTGTTTCCAGAAGATATGCTATCTGGAAAACAAAATGATACTGTGACTGCACTAAAAACTCTTTTCTCCTCCTCCAGTTTCCTAGCATCCTGGTCACAATGACCTTGTGTGTTTGCAGAATCTTTGATTTGAATAGATTAAGAGCATTTGCCTACATATGTGACTCAGGTTTTTGTTGACTATAGATAGCTTTGTCCTTCACATGAATTATTCCTGACTAACCATTGGAGCATTGTAGTTATACTATGTATACTTCAAGTTGTGGAGTAGTATTAATGATATCTCCAGTAAAACAAAATTAAGAAAATAATAATCTAAGGTAGAACTTGGTAGAACTGGCTACAAGGGCTTTTTCTAGAGTGCTGTAGAAGGCAGTTAGCAAAAGTCGGCACATAAAGGCAGTTGTTCAAAATGTGCAATAGAGGAAGTTACAAACGTGTTAAAAAAAGGACAGTGGGGCACTTAATTTTCCACATAACCATGATGATGGTGTAATCTTGAGTATTCTGAAGTTGACTGTAGCTGTCCCAAAAAGTTTCATGTTATGAGTAGTCCATTCAAGAATTAAATGGACATTCAATAATTGAATCCCTTCAACAAGAAGGGATTCTATAAGTATCTAAATCAAAAAAGGAAGGTCAAAGAAGGTGTACCCCCCCTGGTGATTAACAAGGGTGAATTAGTAACAACTGATGAGGAGAAAGCTGAGGTACTCAACAACTTCTTTGCCTCAGTTTTCACTGGCAACCT
>JAVSBS010009601.1:41038-54008 GCA_033124195.1 Coracias cyanogaster
CTCCTTCAGCTGCTTTTCTGCCCTTGCTCTCCAGATTCTTCTTAGAGCGGCTGCAGCAGTTCGTGGGAGCTCTGCAGCGGCAGTTTTTCCTCCTCCTCCTCCCCCTCTGGCCAAGAGGCCTGGTGGGGGGAGGGGAGGGAGGCCTCGGAGTAGCGAAGGTTTTCTCTCGAAGGTCGCCGTCGAAGAGGGAGGTTTTGTTTATCTTTTGGCTTTTATAGCCCGCCAAGTCTGATAACACGGCTTCCGTCTTCCGAGTTCCTGTTTCCGAAAGAGTCCCTGATGATTCATGGGACTTGTAGTTTAAGCTGACTTAAAAAAACATTTTAAAAATGGTGGGTCCGTTTGCCACACTCCCAAAATGAGCCTATATGCAAATTCTTGCACTTGTGTTTTGCTGATGAAGGATAAGTTTGACCATCTGAATTTGGGCACAAGAGCTAGGAACTCCAGAGTTTCATTTCTCACTCCAGTGCTGATTTTATCTAAGCTTGGCTAAGCCACTTTAAAAATTTTAGCATGAAAGTATTTGAGTCTGAAATTCTGTATGAAGATTTTCCGATGTATATTTCTCTCCTCCAAAAAAAAATACTAAATGCAACAAGTGGTAGAATGCAAACGGCAGAATTATTATTACAAACAATGACACAAAATTTCTAATGCTTTTTTTCCTCCCAATTCCCATTACATATATGTTGGTTAGGTTTCTTGGGGGTGTAGGTTGGCTGGTTTTGATGTTTTTTGAGGGGATGGTGTTTGGTTTTTGGTTGGTTTGTTGGTTTTGGTTTTGGGTTGGATTGGTTTTGTTGGTGGTGGTTTGTTGGGGTTTTGTTTGTTTTGGGGGGCTTTTTTTGTTTGGTTGTTTTTCATTTTGTTTTGTTTTTCCAGTATAGAGAATAACTTAATTACTCTTCTGAAACTCTATAAGCTTTCTTGGAGAGAGGAGGATATAAACTTTCTGAAACTCTTGGTAAACCAGAGAGGTGGGCCTCAGGGAACTGTTAACAGCCCAAACCCCTAAAGCAGGCAGGGCCAGCCTGATGCACCATGAATAAAGATGTTTGTTGCCTTCGATTCAGAGCTTCTGTACATCCTTGATCATGTTTGATAGCTGAATCATCCTTTACCAGAAGTTCCCATTTTGAATGCAGTCTCTCCTTACAGTTCCAGTATCTGAGCTTGTATTGTGCCTAGTGAGTTTGCTCAAATAAAGCCTTAGCTGTGTCTGTTGGCCGATATGTGGAGTACTTATGCTGTTAATGCTAAAGCAGCTTATTAGTGGTCCCTGCCATAGTCCTGACTCTGTTGTGGCTGCGTGTTCTGTGTGCACATCTGCAGGGTCAGCAGTGCCCAAAGGACCTTGGAGGCAAGATGGTCAAAGGAACTGCTGCTCTTGCCACTTTGTGGATAGGAAGCTGTTAACTGGTTAATTGGTTTTGTGACTTCTGAACCAAACAGGGATGCCTGGTTGACCTCCTATCCTATCATGGGCCTTAAATGCACAGTATTTATGGAAGCACAATAAAGGCATGTTCTTGTGTAGAAGGAAACACAACGGGGCTTTCCTGAGGCCTCAGGTATCCTTAGTGTCAGATACTGCTTATTTTAAGATTTCTCCACCCTTCTCTGCAGTTTTTATCATCCACAGTTTAAGATCTAGCTGAAATTTGAAAGTGTTTGCAATGGCAGCTGCTGTCCGACTGTCCACAAATCTCCTTCTTAGAGGAGATGAGAGAGGGAATTGAGGGCTAGATCCAATGCTTGCTGAAGTTAATAGCCAAACTCTAGGTGACTTTGGTGGTTCATACTCACTTGACAGTCACTAGGAAGAGTAAGGTAGTGACCTTTCTCCCAAAAATCATGACCAAGGATTACCTGGGGAAAGGAGAGAGAACAACACTGTCTTGGCACTAATTAACTAAGTAAGGGTCCACTTGTGCACCTAGTTTTAGATTCTAGTTTAGGATTATAAAACTAGATTCTAGTTTTAGAATGTAGTACAGGAGGTTTTCAGTGGGTTGGTTTTTTTTTTGTTAGACCTCTTTTTCCATGGACCTGGAAAAAGGAAAGTTCACTTTTAATCTTAAAAAACCCCTCAAACAAACAAACCCCAAGAGCAAATACCAGCACTTACTCCCACCACTTTGACCCTTAACTCCTGTCTTTGTTCTACAAACTCTTTCACATTTAGGTAGTGACTAAAGTATACCAGAATTTGGCTCAAAAGAGGAGGGGAGATGCAGTTAAGCCTACAATGTAACTGGTCACAATGGAAGAATCAATCTGTTTTCACTCATAAAGCTGTAACTGCTACTTTTATTCCTACTGTAGTGATACAGGAGGAAAGCGAGTATTGCCCTGAAGCCTCTTGGATGACCTCTTTGACTTACTGGGTGAAGCACTTGTTTATTCACCTTATGGACTTGCATCTCCTCATATGAACATGAAATGTATTTTCATAAGTGACAATGGATAGACATAAATAGCTTAGAACAGTCCATTTTCTCAGCCTTGTCATCAGCTTCCCATTTTAATGGGGAGAGGAAAGAAAGGAGGAAGTAGAGAAGGGCGTCTGGCAGCAATGGGGTATTTATGAGATGGTAAGTTTTCACAAATGAAGGCTAAACCAACAGTTTCTTAATTTTTCTGATCAACAGGCATTCATTCAGAGCAGGGGTTTGCCATTGTTTTCCATGTCCAAAGCAGGTACTGCTCTACCTCTCATCAGGTTTTTTTCTACTTTATGTGAATCAGATCTCAGATACTATCTGGAGCAAGCCAGCAATTACAGCACTCACCTGCATTCACATTCCTTCTGAGTCAGGTAGAGCAAGTACAGAAACAGGCATGTTTTATATACCAAGTGAGTGCTCTGTTTAACAGACTGGAGATGTTTTTGCATCTGTGCCTTTCATGGACATTTCCATTTCTCAACTCACTGTCTCTGACTGGAAGAACATTTCTGATAAATATCTTGTTGAAATAGAAGCTTGAAAACCATTGCATCTGATGAATCATCATTCTCTAGACAAAACAAATTTCCTTGAAATTAGTCATTCCTGGACTAGTTTTAATCTAAATACTTGATAAAAGGCATTGTGGCTACCAGACTTCACAGTTTATGTGTCTCCTTAAAAGAGTGAAGGAAAATTAAAAATCATTCATTGAAGGCCTTGTTCATGTCACTGGAAGTACAGTGAGTAAAACTTTCCACAGGAGGTGGTGCTGTACACACACCTCAGTTTGTTGGGTCCCAAGTGGCTGAGTACCTTTCAGATTATGCAGGAATCCACATGATCTGCAACCATTAAAAACTGGTAGCCTAGACCGGCAGCTGTAACAAAACCAGAATTTCTGGGTTTTGGCACACTCTGCCCGTAAACAGTTGTTCATACTGTGCAGTTCAAGGTATATTTGGGGGTTTTTTTGTGAGCAGTTCCATAAGGACATTTGTACTGCAGCAAAACACTCTGGGGATGATGGACTGCACACATCTAGGGTTACCTGGCAAGCTTCTCCACTGAGGTGCAGCCTGCTGTGTCTGAGCCATTCATGCTAGCTTTATGTTCCTATGCCATGGTCCTTGGGCAATCAGTCTGTCTCCTGGGGTTTCTTTGCATAATTAAAAAATGCTAATAGTCATACATGCATGTGTATGTGTGTACTTATACATAGAGATGTTTCCTTCAGGAAGATATGCATGAAAAAAGATTTGCTGAGGGCTGGGTAAAATTTGAGTTCTGGGTGAAATAACCTTCTCCCTGTTGCTGAGGAAGGTGTTGTTATTAGGTGACTAATTCTTCTAGTGGACAATAGCACGGCAATTGCTGTGGGAGTGTGCTTATATGTGCCTTTGCCTGTCTGGTAGGCTATGTGAGAAACCGCGGAAGGGGGTGGGCTGTTAAGCCAGTTTTCATGGGAGCAGAGAATGTGCCAACTGCCTTCGCAGTCTTGCATCCCCATGGGTGCTCTTTCCACTGACTCCTCTGGGTGCTGCGTTTGTGCCTCCGCATGGCTGCTGGGTGCCGTCAGGCTCTGCCTTGGGCACTGTGGAGGGAGATGTGTCAGTTTTCAGTGTTGCGGGCAGCTTTCCAGCTAGGCAGTAGCAAGGACCTCCTCGAGTATCATTTGTTGGCCTTTTCCCTTGCCTCAGAGCTATTTGTGGCATCCACAGACATGAAAATAACCTGTTGAAGGGGGATGATTTTGCTGTTACCAAAGACAAGTGGGTTTTGTTTGTCTTCTGAGAGAGCTGTCGTGATAGTTGGGTTTTTTCCCCTATCACTTCTTTGCATTTCAGCTGTGCAGTGGTGTTGGGGAGTGAGGCTGGGGACTGGCAGACTGTGCAACACGCTGCTGGAAGCTCTTCTTTCCCATGCTCAGCCTCACGCCAGTGAGACTGGCTTACTGCTTCTGAGGCATTTAAGCAAATGAGTAATATCATCTAGCTGTACAGATTGTCTGATGGATGGAGATTGATACAGATTCTGGCACTGGAAGTTCAGCTGGCTGCATCCGGACATCAGGAGATGGGAGGTGATGTCGAACAATAAGCGTGGCAGGACAGGTCAGTTCAGCAGATGTGTTTTGTCTGGACAAGTCCTGTGAGCAATGAAAACCAGTATTGTTTTCCTTAGGCTTGGTATTAACTAAATGCTCTGACGAACAGTAAGAGCTGTGCTGCTGTTGGGCTTTCAGTGCAGCATGTTTTACACATGCTAGAAGCCAGCTGTCCTTGGCCTGGCATTCCAGATAGTGCCAGGAGAAGCACGCCTTAGGCCTCCTTTCCCTTTGCCTTTATTCGAGGAGGCTCAGGGGAGGGAGGGTGGTGTTTTAGCAAGCTGTTCTGAGTGGACAGGGGAGAGCACTCACAGCAAGGGGACACAACAAGTGCTTCCCATGAGCATTTCTGTAAGCACAGTGTCCTATCCCAGAAGCATCTGCTGGCTGCCAACTTGTGTATTTGTTTGCTGCTTCCTTGCCTGCCCACTGCCATTGTCTCGACCCGTGGGCGTGCTGCAAGGTGCTTACTATCATCCACCCTGGAAATGCCTCCGTAGCAGCAGTGAGCTGATCCGTGGCTTGAGGTTATAGTGCAACAGTTTAGGATGGAAGGCATCAGAGGGATGCAGCTCTGTTAAACTAATCTTTTCGGTGTATCGAGGTATAGTCCAAGCAATTTAATAAAGCATGTCAATGAGTAACTCTCAGAAGCGTCAATGTGCTTAGTGTGGAATTTGTGTATGTCACACTTGGAACAAAGGTCTCCTGCATTGCTTGTTACCGATTAACTTGTCTGGTATTATGCAAGCTGCCTCTACCAGCTGAGAACTAACTCTCCCCATTCACAGGGCAGTGCAGCTTGTAAAACATTACACAGCAGAAGTGCATAGCATGGCAATGAACCTTTCACTGAGGGCATTTTAGCTCTACAGCGTTTCCCTCAGGAGTCTTTAAAATATTAATAAAGAAGCCATTGTTTCACTCAGTCATATGGCAATTTTGCAATGAAGTCTTTTATTAGGGGCCCATACTGAGCTGCATAATCCAGGGTAAGATGCTTTTAATCATCTCCAGTGAAAAGAAATAAAATATTAGAGGGTTTGGGTGAGATTGGTTTCTGGTGGGGTTTTTTGCAAGTGTTCACCGAAGCGATAGCTATTTTTTGTCTGTCAGATGGAAATTTCAGTGTTTTGGTACAAAATGATCCATCAAATAATGGTTATTATGATTCAAGTGCTTCTCCATTTTAACTTTCTCAGAGTTTTTATCCAACAGCTGTGGGAACAGGTTGGAAAGAATCTGGAGTGTAGGAAAACTTCATCTTTTTTGGTGGTGTTTTTGCATATCAGAAGATGTTAGCCAGCACTCAAATTCTGTCTCACAATGTTTCCTGATGCTGTATATATACATGTGCCGAGAGTTAAGTAATCTTTTTTGCCTAGGCCTATCTGAAGAGAAATTAAAATTAAAAATAGCAATAATAGAGGGATGGATTTTGAACACATGTTGGTGGTTTCTCTTTAAAAAAAATAAAATTATGGTATTATTGGGTCACTTGCAGCCTAATTTTGAACACAGGTTGTATAATTATTATACTTGTGGGCCAGACAGGCAAACCAAACTAGAAACTTGTTTAAACAGAGTTGTGAAATAGTTCAGCTCTTGTGCTTCCACTTCTGGGTAAGCTCCGAGGTCCGATTGCCCCTTGTTCTGCCAAGTCTGAGGTTTATAAGTGCCAGAGAGAAGTTAGAGTGTGAACCAAGCAGCTCCCAAAGCTCTTTAAGTTTCACCTGATCCTGAAGGTAACCTATGTGATAAACAGGGCTTGGCTTTTGGCACTTGTTCGTGTTGCGCTGAGCAAGGTAATTTTGTGGAGGGGAGGTCAAGGCAGAGGGAAGGCGTGACACTTCTTGATAACTCATCTGAGGCCCAATTTGTGTCTTTGAGGCTGCTGCCTTCTTTCTTTCCCTCGGTGTGTTCTCATTTTGAACCAAAAAGCCTGGGCCCTCTTTCTATTACAGCTCATCCTGCAGCTGAAGCATAGCAACAATTTTTAGCTGCATGACGGGCAGACCACAGCAAACAAGAGAAAAAAGCTCAGGGGAATATCTTATACAGCAGAAGCAGTAAGGGGACTGTAGTTACACAGTCATGCAGAAGCTCAGAATCTCCTTTTGATTCTTGAGCAAGAGGTCCTGCACCTTTTTTTTGAGGTAAGAGAAGCACTGTTGTCCTGTAGCACACACTCCTGTGGGATGTAAATACATTTTTTACGTGGATTCCTATTATTGACCTAAGCCAGTTGCACTTCCCACCTCTCTCTCTGAGGTCAAATAGGCAAATGATTAGCTATATTGGTACTTTCTGTGTAGGGTTTACCCCTTTCCTCATCAGTGCAGCCTCCTTGACTGACTACTGTAAACCAGCAATAATGAAGAGGAGATAGTCAACTGTCTGCATACATATGTGGAACATGAGAGGAAAAACCCAAAGCCAAATGGGTTAATATGGGTAGAAGACTGTGAACAAGATTTCCTGTCTCTCATAGACGTTAACACCATGGGGTATCTTGAGTTAAGAGTTTATCAAGCTCTAGAAACCACTTCTTCTTTCATAAGTAGTAATAACTAACTATTCAAATGTAGCGTCATACCAGTATTGGTTTTGTGTTGTGACACTACTGAGGGCTTAGACACTGGCCCTGATGATCTTGTGCCAGCAGCTGTGCAAACACAGAACAAGATGGCAGTGGTCACCTGAAAGGTTGTTGGCTGTAGTGTAAGGTTCCTCAAAGCCACTGAGCATCTTCTGGATTCTCCCTCTTTAACCGTAAGTCCACTGGCATATAGGCAGGAATGATATATCTACAAGTATATCTGAGATACACTGAGATGTGTAGGCAAGTCTCTGAGCAAGACACAGTCCTCTTAAGTGACCAGAGTTGCGAAGCGGGCAAGTTTCCTTCTGTGTTGGTGTCAGTGGTGGTTGCTGCTGTTCTGCTGGGAAGAGGCAGTGTGCAGAGACTACTTAGCCACAAAGCAGAAACTGTGGGCTCCCTCTGATAGCTGCCTTACTCAGTCCAGCTATTGAATAGGAACTTGATCAAGTGTCAAGAGTCTAGTCCTGTCATGACAGTACGTGGTTTAGCACATAGCAGGAGTGTTGAAATCACAAAGGGCTGCTGAAACTTGAAATGAGCTCCGGGGCTCTTAGTACTGGCCCATTCCACTGGGGTATAGAGCTTTCTAGATTCAGTGATGTTGCTCAGAAGGTACTCTGAGCACCACGATGGCAGAATTTATGCTATTAGTATGGGTGAATGTTTCCTATCAGCACAGGGAGCCACAGTCTACACAGGGACGTTCAAGGCCACTACTTGTTGACTGGGCTTTTGGTTGTTTTGGTTTGTTTTTGTTCAGGATATTTTGTTACTGTCTTATCTGTCTTTACCCTTCTGTCAGGTGTAGCCTGTAGGGTCCCCTGGCCAAATACTACCCTGCAGAACATCTTGGTTGCTCAGAAAGAGCTTTAAATGCTGGCTGCCTCCTACTTCATATATTTGCTTGTTTCTTCCTTCCTCGCTTGAATCCATGATGTGGGTGGAAACACGTTCTTGTTCTCTTTCTGTGACCGCTTCCAATAGAGGAGCCTCTATTGGTAATGATCTGGTAGTTCATGAAGACCATGACTATCAGTGCACTCTGAGTAGGCTGGAGAGCTTTAGCTCAGCATTGGCAAGGAGCCCCCACAATGCCTGTAGCTTGTATTAACGGATCCAAACCAGGCTTTACTTAAGTATTTCAGGTGCTAGCAGCAGAGTCTCTTTTCAGTGTTTGTATTCAGTGCTCAGGATGTGTTTGCAGCTTGCATCCGATGTCTGTGGTGGTGTGCCTTGTGTCTTGACTGTACTGAAGCTGTACTGGTACAAGTCCTCCACTGGAGCTCCCAATTTTGAGGCAGGCAAGTGACCCTCAAGGTAAGTGTGAAGTACAGGGGCGGTAATCCTGGTGACTCGGGGAGCTGCTTGGGATCCTTGGGAATGCAGTACTCGCTGTCACATTGGAGTTTTTCATGGGTAATGGGAGCCAGGACCTTTCAATTTAATTTATTCCAGTGACTCTACCAGGCCGGTGATCTCTTCTGATGACAACCAAAGATGTTGCTAAAGGAGGAATAGAGCTCCTGGTGGGAGCGGCCTGGGCTAACACTTTCAGCCCCAGCTATTGAGCGGTTGGCTAAAGGAGTGGGGAGATTCAGTGAACCTGTACCTTTCCGCTACGTCTACAAGTATGTACACTTCAGAAATAAGTGGTCTGGGAGGCAGCACAGTAGTTATGTACAATGTGAAAACAACACTTGTTATTTTAAGTTTTTGGGTACACTTATTTTTCTTGTGATGTTACAGAGTTAATAGCATAAAAGTTGCTTTCTTGGTGTTTTGATTGTTGTGTAACAAATTATTTTCTTCTCTCATTTACATCCCATTTAGAATTTAGATTTCTCTAATCTTTTATTTTATGGTACAATTTCCAAATAGCTTCCTTTGCCCTTCTTTTTCACTGTGTTTTCAGAGTTGATCACAAGCACACGCAGTATTTGAGGTGACACAGCATAAAAGCAGAGTACTATCCTGTAGTGTTTCTTTAATAAAACCATCCATTGCAAAATTTTACTTTTTTGTTGTGTAGGGGTTTTTGTCCCAGTTGTACTTTAGAAATTAACTTGGACAGTAAAAGTGCACGTGTACAAAGTGTTCTGCCTTGGGCAGCCTGACTGGCTTTATTTCTTGTGCGTGACGCTTGAAAGAGAGGCAGGAATTACTAACTCTTTTTTTTTATTTATTTAACAAACTTCCTGGAACTAAACGCTCTTCAGGTTCATGTGGGAAAATATTTTTTTTTATTTTCAGGACAAATAATATAGTGAGTAAGTTGACCCTCTTCTTTGATGAGCATTTTTATTTCAGGACTTCTCATGGCTGGAAGGATAGTATAAATCCATGTTTTCAGTGTGTTAATCTGATGCCTTAGTCGTGTGAGTCAGCTGAGTGGACTGCAACTGAAATGCATTTTAAGTGTTAGCAAGTGCACTTGCTAACACAGCAGGCAGTTTTCATGCTGATGTACACACCAAGATGAATGGGCAAAGAGAGATTTTTGTTTCCTACTAGTGACCTCAAAATGAGAAAACTTGTAAAAAATTGTAAGACCTAAGTGTTTAAGAAGAGTGTACTGATGCTGAAACTGTAGGTCAGTGAAGACTCTCTGGATCATGTGCCTGGATACCTGCCCTGAACCAAGGAGATAAGGTTTTGTGGTTGTTTTGAGGAGAGGGAACTGGTGAGTGTCTGTCCAGCTGCATGAAAGGCACGGAGATCACTGACAGGCTCTAAATGAATACTGGAGTGAAAAAGCCTTCCATCTCCCAGCTGCCAGTTTTGATATGGCAGAGATGAGGAAGGATTGAAATTGCCACCATAGTTCTGGTGATGGACGAGAAGTGAATCTGTGATCCCAGCATATTTCCTACTGGCATGTCTCCCTGTCAGCCCCCTTGCTTCTGCCACGAATGATACCAAGAGGGTCTCTTATCAAAAACTGCCAGCCCAAGGGAACAAGGGGAATGAACGGTGAATGTTGAGGTGTCCCTTCAGTGCCAGGGTTTTCTTTGAGGCAAGCTGTAGTTCTGCCTATATGATCTGCTGGTACTGCTCAAGGTGTACCTTGGTCTATCCTTCTGTAGGCAAAAGCTCTCACTCCAAAGCTGCTCAGCTGGCACCTCTCATCAGTACTGCTTCTTGTTTTGTTTTCTGGGCAGAAGGAGAATTACATTGTAGGTGTCTGTAATGCTTACACTTGAAAACTTCAGGACAGTTTGTGCCTGTGCTGGGCCCTGTCTTATTACCAAGAACTTTTTCTCTCCCTTGGAAGACTAGCTGCCTCACTTGATTTGCCTTTTTTTTTTTTTTTTTTAAATTTTTAAATTTTGCCTGGCCTCTCCATGCTCTTAGGGCACATATTGTTCGGGTTAGTGACTTGCACTCAGCCAGGACATTAGACTGGATTTTGTTATTGCCTGCCATATTAACTCCTAAAACTTTGTGGGAACACGTGGAAGCACCCAGAGGCAGAGGCCAACTTCATTAGTGTGTGTTTTGCAGAGAGCGTGTGTGACTGAAACAAAACTTTATGTAATTGAAACAGCTCTCTGCTCCTCCTCAGTGAAAGTTTATAGGGTCAAAGCCAGAAGGTCACAGTTATTCACCTGTTATTACTTCCTGAGCATTAGTGTTATTTGTCCCTGAACAGGAGCTAGAGCAGGCACGGCTGTGCCCTGTTAAGCAGGTAGATGGTTCCTGGGATCTGTAAGGAGAGTACTAATGTTAAATTTAATACCATTTCATCCCTGGGAAGGAGTGAGCCCACCTGAACATTAGCATTATTTGAAGGGCATTTGAGTGGAATCTGTGAAATGCATTTGGTTGATTTCAGATCAGTTCCTGGTATGGATTTCTCCTCTGCCACCTTTGGATCCTATAAAGAGACCAGAGGTGTGCTTGGCTCAGAGAAGCTGACCTTGCTCTAGGTCAGATGTGAGGCTTGTTGATTTTTTTTTTTTTTTTTTTTTTTTTGTACAGGCAGAGCTCCCTTTTCTGTGGTTTATACTATACTTGTCTCCTGGGAAAGAGAGTAACTGTATTTCCTAGAATACAGAGTGCTTTGGAATACCTAACCCCCATCCGGATGTTTGGTGCAAGTAGCTGCAAGTCCAGGATCCCCCTGGAAAAGGGCCTAGTACTTTCAGAATGTGGTAATTCAAGCTGTCTCCAGGTGAAGCCTCATAAGATGGGGGCACCTCAAATCTCTTGGTAGCGCTGAAATCATTGGTCTTAGTTCTTCTGCAAAACACCGTATGCGTTGTTGTGTGAGTTGGGTAACAGATAGCCCTTATTTCAGTTGTTTCTTGTCCAGCCATGCTCCCTAGGGTGAGGTTCTTGGAGAGAAGGTTCCTTTCTGTGTACCACAGACATGCCAGGCTCTTAACTGGTTTTACTGGGAGCTGGGTGGCAGCTGACCCACATAAAGGTAATTATCTTTAAAGAGAACATACCGGCACCTAGGTTTTCACATTATACAATACGCAGTGTGTTTGTTCTGGTGTCTGAGCCTTGCCAGTACAGGCTGTGTGGATCTTCAACAATCCAATAAAAGCTAAGTGGGGAGGAAGAGGTTTTCTGTAGGTTGTAAGCACGCTGAGGCTGTTCAGCCTGGCCTGGGAAAATTGGTTGCACGAAATCAGGGGCTTTTAAGGACTGAAATAGCACAATGCCTTAGTGAGCAAGAGTTGGGTAATGACAGCATCCACTTGTACCCATGTGTGCTGCAGGGGTGGATCATGACCTAAACCCCAGGAAGCCCATGGGGCTCTGGGTGAGCCCAGGAAGCAGTGGGAGTTGGTGCAGCTCTATTAAACCTGCCCCATTTGGGGGAAATGGGACCTGGGGTGGCAGCAGTTGTAGCAGCACTCCGGGCTGAGGCTGGACCTGCAGAGCGACAGACTCCACTGCCCTCCGCCTTTCTCTCTGCTCTTGGCACAGCTCCCACACACGCTGAGGGTCGTGCCTGGCCCGTGCCGGCCGCTGCCCCCGGCCAAACAGAAGCCCAGAAGTGCCAGCGCTCAGAGCTGTAAAACTGGTGCAAGTGAGCGTGCAGGCGCAGCCTGAAAGGTTCTTCTCTTTAAATGTGTGTCTCTCTCCCTGCTTTTGATTTTATTAGTATTTTGGTGTGTCTCTCTAACCTTGAAATGCAGGTCTCCTATATCAACAAGAAGGGAGATAAAATTCACTTTAATGGCTACAATTATATTTAACTATGTTGAGCCAATCTAGCAGAAAGAACAACATGTTCAAACTGGCAGTTTATAATGCAATGGCCTGTTTGGTGGTAAGGAAAGCATTGCCTTCCTGGGGAGAGTAGATTTTTACAAAGCGGTACAGCAAAGAAAGATTTAAAAACAAACGAACAAACAAAAAAAACTATCTTGAAAGCAATGCAAACGTTACATTGGGTTGATGAGATATCACATCTTGACCCCCTTCCCCTGCCTGCCCCACTCCCCAAGGCTTTTGACGAGCCACTTGTCATATAGCAAGACCCTGTCAGCACCATTTTCTGAGAGGGTGTTTTTATGAAGGCCGTTGTGCCCCAGGAGTGCTAGAGCCACGGGGAGTGCTGGCTGGCAAAGCCTACACCTGCTGCTTGCGTGTGGGCAGGAGGTGGGGTTGGGCTGTGACGGACGGGGGGGGTTGAGGTTTGTTTTTTTTTCTTTTTTTAACCAGCCTGAGGTCTTTTAGTGCTGTACTACTAGGTCTGACAAATTAGAGCAGCATTTCTAATGATGAGGGGGAAACATGTCTGGCCACATGGGGTGGGTTGTTTCTTTTCTGGGGGGGGGGGGGGGGGAGGTGGCC
>JAVSBS010009602.1:0-23586 GCA_033124195.1 Coracias cyanogaster
TATTTTTTCATTATTATAAGATATCTCAGGACTAAGTTGGGACATGATTCATATGTAGATGTCTAACATTACCAACATTTAAATCAGGAGCTTTAAATCAGGAGTTGAATGAGGAGTCGTTAGATTTTGACTCAGATATGGCTCCAATTATAGTTAGTTTGTTGGGTTCAGCACTGCCTCAGTGAGCTGAAAATATACTCCTGAGAAACTTGAGATGTAGACCAGACCTGAGAAACTAAATCAACTTACTTTTTACTTTCAATAGCATACAGTTTTCACTTGTACTCCACATGAAAACTGTTGCCATTTTGACTGTTATATTTCTAAGTTCTAATTTTATATGAGCTTCCCATATGGTTTTGTTTTGCCAAATACACTCTTGGTGACAAACATCTTGTTTAAATGAATGGTTACCTCTTGATATTACTCCATCAAACAAGGGCTTTGCAGGCCAGAAGATATTTTCCATCTGTTCATGAAAATGACAACAATTTTGCTTCACAAAATCTGATCAGAAATTTTTACAGTAGTGTCATTTTTTTTTTTTTTTTATTTTCTCTTGAGAAAATTTATCTGCTAGTAAACAAAAGATTGACCCTGTAGTTCATAAGGTGGTCTTCCAAGAACAGGCAGTTCTGACTGTTTCAAATGCTCCTTCATATCAATTAACTTATGCTGTTTTCTGAAACCAGGAGTTGATATCCAGCCTCAAGATATATGCCTATAAATTAAAATATATGCATTGGAACAACACAATTTCAAACTGATTTTTCTGTTTTATTTTTCCTTGTTGCTCTAGGGATTCAGTAAAAGGCAAAGAAAGCCTTGATGTTCCCAATCAGCTGATAAAATTCAGTGTTAAGTTTCTCCAATCATAAAATAACATATTGTTGCTTTGTTAGGTTTCGGTGCCTTTGAATCATTTTCAGTAATGCTGCTGTCTGAATCTCTCAGGGAGATTTCAGAGTAAAAGGTGATAATATCCCAGGAGAAAATCTTGACTCACCATTTATGTGTCATAAATTGATTTCCATTCAGTAGGAGAATGTATACCAGCATGCATTCATTTCTATTTTTTCACAGAAAAAAATGCTTTAAAATTACATTAGGTAGTTTGAGTACAGTGTTTGGTATTACTATATACAAAGAACTTCAGGATATCTTCACAAGCAGTACTTCATGCTTCCACCCACAGGCTCAGGCTTTATGCAAAACCCAACTTCCTCATCTTCTAAAATGAAATGGTCCTGATATTACGTATATCATAAACTAAACATAGCATGGTTTTGAGAACTTTTCCTGAAAAGTAAATTCCATCTCCCCCTCTTCATTTTCTCAGTCTTCAGTTTCATTATTTCCACCACAAGTATCTGTTTTAATACTCTATAAAATAAAATGAGTATTTTATCATGTGTATCTCTGTATACAGATTTGAACATAATTCTGTATGCCAGAGCTTTAAGAACCTTTGTTTTCAAATGTTCAGACATACATCTTCCCTTGGGTTTTGTGTGGGTTTTTGTTGTTGTTGTTTTGGTTTGGTTTTTTTGTAGTGATACCTAAGACTCAGCTTCTCCCACACAAATATATTGGAAGGTAATTCCTAAAAGGAACAGGGCAAATCATACAAATTAGTCTCTGCAATATTATACTTCTATTGATCAACACTGATCTTTGAACTGTAGATGTAAAAGCAGTATTATACATTGCCAGCATTTTGTTTCAAGTGCTACAGCAACAGTTTTTTTTTCTCACAGCTCCAAAAATCTAGTTAATCAGGAAATAAATGTAGGTTAATAGGACTTCCTAGACAGTGTGGATTTAAAGTTTGTAGTGGTTTTTACAATTCATACTTCAGCAAGCTGTAAAAGACTAGTTTGACCACTGTTTTGCACCAAGAGATGCCAGCTCATTACGATGGAAGTTAAAAAAGCCACTCGGATTCTGTAAGTATTATTTAAAATGCTATTTATTAGAGCTATTGCTATAAAGAAAGAGAGGATAGTATAGAAAATCCTGGGTCCCTCCAGATGCCGGGAAACCTGAGCAAAATTACAGAATAGAGGAACTTGGCCTAGTGGCTCTGTTTTCTGGGAAAGCAAGTATAATAATTTCCCAAAATAATACTGTTCATACTTATTTCATTTTGTCACTCACTGTCTGAGTCTAGGCTTATGGAAGGAGCTAGTTAATCCTTAGTACTAAAGGTGAGATTCATTTCTGTCACTACTCATCTTGAAGTCTCTGGTGGTCCTTGAAATCCTTCCGGACTTTTTTGGCAGTACGAGCTATAGATAAAAATGAAACACAGTATGCGGGAAGAAGTGATATATTGTATAAGACAAGCATATATTTCCTAGCTATTTCAATGTTGAGTATTCTACTGAATTGTTTAATGTAGTAGAGGGAATATTTCAGCCATTAGGGGTATTTGTAGTTGCCAGCTAAAAATAATTCTATATTCTCTGTATGATCATTCTACAGCTAAAAGTTGCTTCATTTTCGCTATGAAGAGCTCTCTGGGATAGAGTTGGTAGGAAAAAAACCCACACGTTAAGGGCTGGTCAGGTTGCTCCTCACAATACAGAAAAACGTGCCTAGTGAAAGGTATTCCTTTTCTTGAAAACCTTTGCCTTGCCAATACTCTTTGTTTCTTGAGGAAATAAATAACTTTGGCAGCATCCTCTCAAAACTTCCTAGATTTTTTTCAGAATAAAAAGGAACAAACAAAAAATCTGACATCTCAGGAATAAACAACCTTATCCTGTATACTCATAGGATGAGCTCTCAAGGCCAGAGACATTTCACATTTTCATCTTCTTTAAAAGTAGAGCTTGGTCAGCACTGCATTACCATTTCAGAGGGAAGAACTGATAGTGGAGCCTGCGGCTAGGTGAACAGACATGAATATAACAATCCCTTTAGCATGAGAGCATTGTAGTCAGCGTAATGGATCAATGTGTGCATACTACTTTTCAAATATCGCTCCATTCATAGCATTTTAACTAAGTGCAATTCCCTTTTGCTCTTTAGAAGCTGCTGGATAACCAACAAAACTACACCACGCAGTCGCTGCTTCCATGAATCATATCACACTTTCTAGGTCCCATTCTCTGTTCCTCCCACTACCCTGCCTGGTGATGGAGAGAAATGTTCTTTCTTTCAGTAGCATCACTATTGCCATATTTTGCAGCAGGCAGATAAGACATTTGAAAACTGAAAGCTGCCTTTTGCCCTGACCATTTCTCTTTATCACTCAAACAAAGATTTAAAAAGCTGGATAATGTTATCTGTGATTCTACTTCTCTAATTCGTGTCTAGTGACTCCTGGGCTGGTATTAGCTACAGAGACTGGAAGGGATCCTCGCCAGTGGTCTGGTGAAAGTTACAAGCAGAACCACACAGGTATTTTTCTGTCTGAAACTTACTCCCTTATCTTTATTTTTTATTGGGAATCTTTTGTTAGTATGAACATGAATTTTCCTACACCTGTTCTTCCCTACCACAGACTGTCCCCAGGGGTGGGAAGAAAAAGGGGGGAAATGCTACTTCTTTTCCAAAATAAGTGAAGTAAAAGACTTGAAGACCTTCCGTAAAGAATGTACGGACAGACAGTCAGACCTGGTGATCATTGAGAATATGCAAGAACTGGTAAGATCTAAATTCATGGGGCTGCTCCTAGGGTTGCTTGACCTATATGACAAAGGGCTGATGGGTTACACTTGTGTCTTCTCATGTTAGATGTCTTTGAGCATCTATAATCTACTGCTGCCCATATACACCAAGATGCATCTTGGTGCTTTAAGTCTTGCATCTGGAAGCTTCTCTCCCCAGGTGTGCTACTATGGGAAGGATAAAACTCTCTGCCTAGCTGACATATGTTTTAAAGAAATTTACCACATAAACCAAGACCAAGCAAGTCAGACAGACGCTTATGCGTGAGAGCCATTGCTTTGACAAAAACTGAAGGCTTTCCCATCACAATCAGAATAGAAAAGTGTTTCCAGGCATCAAGTCACAGCTGGCTAACTACAATGCATAGCTTTAATGGTATCACAGGTGTATTATTCTGTTTAGTCTGCTCCTAAGAAGCCCCAGGAAGAGAGATGAGATCAAGTAAAAATGGAAAAATTCAGGCTCTGAAGCTGGGGAAATAGATGGTTTGGCTGGATGCACACTGTACTTTCTGTGTTGACTATTTAGCACTAAGCTTTCTGTGTACCTCTGGGGAAGAAAATGTAATTTTAATGTATTATCATTGTTTTTTTCCTTTCCAGGAGTATCTTGCTTCAAAATCAAACGGACATTACTACTTAATTGGTCTCAAATACTATCCCAGCGAGAAGAAGTGGAAGTGGATTGATGACAAGGAATATAACCAAGACGTGTAAGCTTATTGCAGCAAGTCACTATGATGGAACATCTGGAAATAGTAAAAAAAAAAAATCCACAGAAAAAGCAACCAAAACCAGAGCCAACAACAGAGAGTACAAGCAAGATCAGGGACTGCATTTGTAGCAACTTGATTCCTTGAGATTCAGGTGTTTCAGCACATCCCTGTGACAAGCCAAAGGGAACTTGTAAGCCATATGGAAACACAAGCATGTCACATCAGGATGGCAAGACAGGACACAGCTGTAGTTCTAGCAGGGAAGGAGGAGTCTGACTAGATAGAGTTCAGTGGGGAAAGAAAGGATATACCAGGCAGAGCCGAGAGACAGTGTGATGTCAGAACCTTTGAATGGAGGCTAACACTGGGAGAATGGGAAGGCCTCTGGATGGGAAAGCATAGCCCATATACTTTTGTTGAGGTCTGGGGAAGAAAATTAAACAATGAGAGGGAGACTCCAACAAGGCAGCTTCTAATCATACTAAAAATAATATAGCTTAGCAGCCAGGCCCAGGTGCCCCTCTGTTTTTCATGGAAATGATAGTGACTGCATTGCATCCAGTGAGGTCAGGAATGCAACTAAATCTGACTTTCTCTCCCTGTTCAGGTTTCCAGTAATTCATAGCTATAGTGACTATCACTGCTGTGTCATTGGAAACGGCAAAGTACAATCTGCACCTTGCGATGGATCCTCAACAACAAAAAATATGTGTGAAAAAGCTGCAAATATTTCACAAAGGCAGAAGGAGAGCTAAAGACAAGAGGTCCAGGCAGGAAGGTCACCCCTAGCTTCCTGTAGGAATGGTTGATGGAATTTGTCTCATTTATCTTTAGCTGTCTAAATACCTAGTCAAAGAGACTCTTACAGGCTCCCTCTAGACACCTTGCCAAGCTTAGCACATTCTTTCCCAAGTTGGGTGTCCAAGACTGCATGGATCCTCCTCTAAAGGAGCCTGCATTTTCATAAATCAGGAGTCTGGGCAACTTGCTCATACCAGATGCCTGACTTTCAGGCAGCCACTGTTACGTGATATGAGTCCAATCGTGGTGATGGGTGTGATCACCAAAAGACTCTGTCTCTCACAAACACATGCATATATACCCACAATGTGCACAAGCAGACACTTCAAAGCCCTGGCATGCACTGGTTTTCCCTGCAACCCCAAATGAAGGTTAACATACATTTATACTTTGGATCCTGTAGAAATGTGCAACTATATTCACTGCCAGGTGTCCACAGATATGATTGACAGGACAAAGTAAAATGTGTGTATAAACCTTACTCTCTAAGACTGTCTCAGTTAAAAAACCATACAGGACCTAAATGTTGGCTAAGATGTTATTCACCAAAAGGGAAATGATCCTACACCAAAGCTCTAATAAAATCACCACTAGTCCTGTGTAGGTCAGGGCAAGTAAATCAGATTTAGACTTAGCCCTGCTGGGGAAGGGCACCAGATAAAAAGCAGTAGAGATCACCAAAGCCTGAAAAAATGAGTCACAATAATAGCTCAACCAGACAGAAAATAGTAAAATCAAAACCACAGTTACCTGTGAAGAAGCTGGTGCGAAGTATGAGAACTACCTACAGAGAATGACATCATAGTGGACTGTCCTGTTTTTCTTGGATAATGATCATGAATGTTTCTCCTGCACACAAAAGTTACAGCCAGTGCCAGGTGGTACCAGTGGAGCACATAGCAAATAAATAAATATTACCAAAGCTCTTCCAATGTTCTTCTTGGGACCCTGGGGCTTTTGTGACTCTGAGGATTACCATTCTTGCCATCTCCTTTGAGGCAGAATCATTCCTACTTAAAATGGTGCCATTCATGGCTCTTACCTTCATCTGCAGCATGAGAAAGCTCTGTGAATTCCTTGATGAAGTGACAGTGATTTCATTGTTCTCATTGGAAAATAAATAAAAATTTTTGCTTAATCAATGAATTTATACTCAGAATGTTGTGGCCAAGGGCAGTGAAAACGGAATAATACAGGAAAAACGCTCTCTTTCTGACTTGAAAGTACATTTTGATGTCCCTCAGATGAGCAACTCCTCATTGTCCCCATTCCTCAAGAATCTTTTGAAACATATTTGCATGACTGACTTTTAATCACCAAAGAACAGACTAAGAATATGTATCTGTGACAGCAGAATCTCAGTGGCAGAAACCAGAATCTAAACTGTTATTTCAGAAGGAAGCTGCATTGGAAAGCCTTTTTTGTTTGTACTGTTTAACAGTTGGACTTGATGATTTTGAAGTCTTTTCCAACCAGAATGATTCTATGATTCTACTGGAGGGAGTGGGAGAGCACTCTACAATATAGTGTTACAGAGGGCTACCCCATTATTTTCATAGTGCAGCTGCTGCTCTTTGATCATGTGGGCTCTACTGAAGGCAAGAGGGAAGGGATATCTCCTCCCTGGAAGCCACTGGATCTAGAGGGAGTTTGGAGTCTTCTGTAAGCAGCAGATTCAAGCAGCTATGCACCAGAGGTGACAGAAAAAAGGAAGCTTCCCCAGGGCCATTCTGAAACTGCATGAAGTCCATCAAACCCAGAAAATCTTGGAAAGTCACAAGACTCAGGAGCAAACACTGCTTATAAGGAAAACCCTAGCAAGGTATGAAGGTTGATTGAAAGTGGTTAATAAATCACTCTGCATCTGTACTTTCTTTGCTTACAAAATTAACTTTTTTCTGATATTGTTATCTTAGTTTTTAAACAAACCTTAAGTTTACAGTTTGAGATTCTTTGATTATCTTTTGGCATGTCCACAGTAAGGAAAGGATGAAACATTTCACACTAACTGTCTCGGTTAGGGTCTCATCCTGATGCCAAAGACAAGGAGTCCCAAGGGTTGTCCCCACCTCTCAGAGCTTCTGTGCTTGGTGCCTGCAGAGAATTACAAGGCTGATTTTAATTATTTATGCAGTTGAGTAATAGGCTGACACTCATTTGGATAGGCCAGACTGACATGGCATATCCTAGTGACCATTATCAGGAAGAACCTGGGACTGAAGGACAACTCCAAGAGGCCTGTTCTATTTTCATAGATCTATATCCCAGTGTGTTTCAAGTGAAATGTGATCCTTAGTGGATTAACTGGGTTACTCTGCTCAGTTACTGGGGCAATGCTCCTCCAGCCTCACTTCTCTAGTTGGTAAGAGTTGTCTCCTCCACTTTTAGCTGTGATGCCACTGACTTAAAAACGTGATTTCCATGCAATTCTCCCCTGCACAGTTTGATTTTAGTTAACTGGAACTATCCCTCCATGAAAGTATCAAGAAACAGAGCTAAGTGGCTGAGTATATGCTGAAGAGAAAACGTGTGTGTACATATGTTTACACATAGACACAAATATACACATTAACCCTCTGAAAAAATTCCTTGGCTAAGAGTGTGATTTGATTAAGCTCTGCCCACATTCCATTTTAAGGGGATGCCATTCTGAAAACAAGAAAAAGCCAATGTTTCCTTCTTTGCTGGATTAATTACTAGATGAGGAGAATCGTGGGAGGAGAGAAGGATCATTCCAGCAGAGCAAATGCAAGTTTCATCCACACAGGGGCTTTTGGTTGGTTTTTGTTTGGGCTTTTTGTTCTTGATGTTTTCCCTAGTCCTGGTATCTTATGCTTGAGCACGCTGAGTACAAACCGGATCTTTGGAGAGGAAGTTACCAGGCTCTACTGAGCCTCTAATGAACATGTACAAACTGAGATACAGAGAGGCTGTATTTAGGGGAAAGTCTAATTGTCTAATTTCCCTATCAAATTTCTAATCTTCATTGATAGAGGTTATACGAAGTTTCAGTGAAATGGCTGCATATGTACTTTTAACATGACTAAGGCTGTGCTTTTTTCCTTATTTCAGCAGTAGAAATAGCAGGATTATTGAACTGAGACTTAATCTATAGGCATTACTGTTTCCTGCACCTACAACAAAAAAAACCACGTCTCTCAAAGTGCTTTGTTGATACTAGGTTGCTTTCAAAAGGCCAGTTTTGCTCTCACCTACCACTTTCTTTGCGACCCTTCTATATGAACAGAAATGCTTGGAAGAGCCATGACTGGTAGGAGTTTCCTACAGACCCCCTTGCTCCTCCTGGTTCTAGACCAGAGTTTGAGTGCAAATGAGCTGTACAAAGGCTTCCTACAGCTAAGCCAGCACTCGAACTCTATGTTGCAATTAGTATAACTTGTTTGTTTAGAGGTGATATTTTCTTGATGCAGATTGGTCAATTATTACTCTCTGATGTAGATCTGATATAAGGTAGATTATAATAATAAAACATATTCTCTTTCCTTTATGAGCTGAACAGCAGAGTGATTGTAGAGTTGCTATGGTTGTCTGATTAAAGTTTTAAAACTTGCAGCATTATAAAGGCCTAAAAATGCATGAATTTTCTTTCCTGAGGACTCATCTCTAAAAAAAAGATGAAGCTAGTCCTTTATTTGGCTTCCAGACTTCGTGGGTGTTTCTATATATGTATTTATCTTTTCAGATAATTAGACCGTCCCAAATCATGAAGGAAAAACCCAACATATTTAAGTATCATTTTTTGAAGTGTAGTTTTGCTTTCATTTTTTAATTTGGGAAATCGGCATGGTTTGCTAGAAAAAGTAGCCTTATTACAAAATTACCTCAATGAAGTCACAGAGGGAAAATTTGGCTGGAGGTTAAGGCAGTTTGGTGCTAATCAGAAACTAAAACACCAAAAGGTATGTCTTACTTCTAGTGTTGCCAAGATGCTAGGATTATCTGCTAGATATGGAGACTGTGGATGTGTTCAAAATCAGCTGAGGTGTTTTTTTCTGAGGGAAACTGCAGTACAGTTTTAAGGAGGAGGCTTTAAAGAAATGAGTTCAAAGGGACACTAAGGACAAAAGCTTTAGATTGCAGGAGAAATTACTTAGGAAAACAGTGTTTCACATTTTCATATAGAAAAGGAAACAACATAGCAACAAACAAGTATGAGAAATGCCAAGCTTTTAAGGAGACGTGAATCTCATGAGCCTCTTTTAAACATAGGAATATATTCTGCATGATGTCAGTGGAAAGAAGTGTAAATTTTAGGACATCATTAAAAGGGAGAATTATGAGGACTGGGACAAAATCTGAAGATCAAACAACCATATACATAATAGAAAAAAAAAATCATTATTTCAATGGTGCAGGAATCCTCTGAGAGAAAAAAAAAGTGCATCTACAGAATAGATTAATTGTAGTTTTTAAGAAAAAAAATTAAGTTAGCTGAGAAAGCAGTTTCTATACATTGGGCTTCAACACACCTTTTTTTTTGTGTGTGTAATTAAGATACAAACAGAAAATTACATGTCAGAAAACATAGTATTGGAATAAACAATAACACAGGATCCAACACTTTGGTTAATGTGCCTAGGAATTCATTTTTTTAACTGATGATTGTATAGGTGACTGTAAAAACTTGCAACTGTACAAAAGATTTGAGGGTAGCAATTGTCATATTAACATGTTTAACTTAATCTCAAAAATTTGTTTTCAGATGTAAATTATTTTCCTATTTTCTGCTCACCATCTTTTCCCGGTCATTTAACAGCAACTTCCAGCCCTGAACAACACTTAGTGATGCTTTACCATTAACTGAAGTATGCCAGTCATGTCTCCTGTCTCATAAATCAACAACAGGATTTCATCTTTCAGTGGCAGTTACTTCATTTCCTCAACAACAATTTCACAATGGGTTACAAAGAAAGGCTTTTAGAGAGCCTGGCTGGCTCCCTGATTGCAATCTTGACCAGAAAGAGAGCTGGAAAAAGACAAGAGAAAAACACTTTTCAAAGCAGAAGTCATGCTTGTTGAATTCAGTTTTGTATCAGTGATATCCAGTGACAATATTAACAGAAAAGTAGCCCACAGACTAACACTGCTGAAACATGACAAGCTAGAGATGGCAAGGAGAATATAGGCAAATTAAATATTTGTTATTTGCTCCTTAAATATTCTATAACAACTGCTAAGAGTAATGAGTCTAAATCATGTAGTATTTTACCAGACAAGCAGGAGGATAACGCAATATCCAGATAATAACTTGCACCAGTATTTTACAAGAGTTTGTAATAAGCACTTCAGATGGCAGAGCTGGGAACACAGAAGGGCCTATAGAGGACTTTGATGAAGGTCGAAAATGGAAAAAATACTGACAAAAAAGTTATTCTCTGGGAGAATTAACACAGGATAAAAATGAACATAGCATATGTACTAGTGAAGCATTAGAGGTGAATACAATTTAAAAGAACTTCATTTTCCCCAAGGAATTTTGATTCATCTGCACTTTGTGCCCTGCAAATAGCAAATTATTATTTTATGCCAATAGAACTCAGTAAAGCAGGTATCATTCTCATGTACCAAATCATATACACAGTCTGTCTAGAGTACATGTTGTTCACCCATTTCCTGACTTACTATATTTAGTAGTTTTCCCCCTCTCCTTAGTACAGGATTACTGTATGACACAGAGACCTGTTTCATGAAAGCAGAAAATGCCTGTGACCACAGGCCACTAGGATGTCATCAGGCCACCTCTGCTGTGCCCACACTGGGTGACCCCTCACATCCATTTTCTGAACTCCAACCACTGGCACTAGTACACATACTTGGCCTGACTGGTGCATAGTGCCAGTGCTCCTGCAGCATGGATTTCTGTGTGGGCCCTCACCTCTCAGGGGTTAGAGAAGAAGTAACTCTGGGCTACTCACAGCTGTGTGTGAATCACTGCCTCCTAGCTCCTGCGGAGGGGTCCTCCTATACAAACAGACTCAGCCATCACAGTTATTCTCTTTGCTTCAAAAGACACTTTCTAACCTAGCATATAAATTCAAACAATTTCTTGGGTTTCATCCTGCCACAGAAGTAAGCAGACAGTTTCCTTCCACATTCCTCTCATCTAACAGAAAATGCGGAAGCCGCAGCTGTGAAACTGCATTACACAAGGCAGAATGAAAATCCTACCCAAAATTAACACTTCTTTGCAAGGAATACTGCCCTCTCCAACCGCACTGCCCCCTCTTCTGGTGGCAACATAGCTCCTTACCAGCAAAATGTCCACACCACCTGTGTTGCGCGAAGTCCAGTGGAGGAGGACCAGGGTCATGTAGTAAGTGGGACACACCTTGAAAATTTAGCTCATTTTCCTGAAACTCTTTCTCACTGAAAAGGGGCTGTCATGTCAAGGTGAGAAAGAAACAAGATTATAACGCCAACATAAGAGCTATAATAGGAGAAAGAACAACAGAATTTTAACCGTAGAACTGGATGTGAAATTACACTTTTGGATCATGATCACGATTGCAGAACATAAGTGCCAACTAATTCTACCTATTTGTTTGCATTGTAGATACTTAGGAGGGTAAGGAGTCACACTGCTGTGGCTTTTACATGAGGTCTCCTCTAAAATAAGTTCAATAAAACGGATGGATATCAGTACATAATAATGAATTTATTTCTTCATACATTCCCATAACTCCTTAAATGAATGGTATAATGAGTCAGTAATGTAGAATTTTACAGACAAGAAGAACATATATATACTGACATTTAGTACTAGGGTAGTGTTCAGCTCCTCTTCTCTGCAGCAGACCAGAGATGTAGATTAGGAAGACATTTTACTCTAGGTGTGGGGTATCTTTCCTAAACCCAACTGCACCACATTCATTTCTGGCTAGTCAGGACTGCACAGGGCACTTTGAGTCTTCCATTTCACATCTGTATACACAGTATCCGGTATTACAGGAGCTAAAGAACAAATAACTACTGAAAAAAGCCCACATAGATATGCCAGTACTTGGAGATGATAACAAAAGAAGGAGTCTTGTACCGGCTCTGTAAGCATGATAATCAGTCAAGGAAACACCATATACCCATTCAAACTGCTTTTGCCTACTGAGCTAGGCCATTTCAAATATCTTACAATATGTACACAAGTAAGTTCTTCTCCACATGGCATGTGTGCATGCTACTGAATGGTGCCAGCATTTCAGCAAATCTCTCAGCAGCCACTATGGCACATTCTTGTCACATTCAACCATTTGTGGCCACCAACTTTGTGCACCTTGTCTGAAAATAAACAGTTTTCAGGGCTACTCATACATCTTTTTAAAGCCAGTCTTTAGAAGACAGACACATCAAAGTTACGACTTCTAAAATTCATGTTATTTACTATCATTCACTAAATATTCACTAATATCTAGAGAAATTCAAGACTCAAGGAAAAAAATCATATTAAGTAGAAACGCAGATAAAAACCAAGTCTAGTTATCCAAAGAATTTCTGTGCAAACAGATCATAAATTTGTGCTCTTGTCTGTTTTTGACAAACAGTGTCAAGGCACAGTGAGGGCCAGCTTCTGTATGTTCATCTGCTTGAGGGTAGGGAGGCTCTACAGGGGGACCTGGACAGGCTGGATCCATGGGATGAGGCCAATAGTATGAGGCTTAACAAGGCCAAGTGCCAGGTTCTGCACTTGGGTCACAACAACCCCCAGCAACACTAGAGGCTTAGGGAAGTGCGTCTGGAAAGCTGCCTGAAAGAAAAGGGCCCAGGGGTGCTGGCCAGCAGGGCCTAAAGAGGAGCCAGCAGTGTGCCCAAGTGGCCAGAACCATTCTGGCTTGCATCAGAGATGATGTGGCCAGCAGGAACAGGGTAGTGTTCATCCCCCTGTACTCAGCACTGGTGAGGCCGCACCTCAAGTACTGTGTCCAGTTTGGGGCCACTCACTACAAGAAGGACACTGAGGTGCTGGAGTGCGTGCAACAAAGGGCAACAAAGCTGGTGAAGGGTCTAGAGCACAAGTCTTACAATGAGTGGCTGAGGGAACTGGGGTTGTTTAGCCTGGAGAAAAGGAGGCTGAAGGGAGACCTTATCACTCTCTACAACTACCTGAAAGGAGGTTGTAGCAAGGTGGGGGTCAGTCTCTCCTCCCATGTAACAAGCAATAGGACAAGAGGAAATGGCCTTGAGTTGCACCAGGGAAGGTTTAAATTCATTATGCCTAAGCAGAATTTGGCTTTACTTTTGCTCTAAACTATTGTGGTCATTCTGGATTGAAGGTAGACCACTGAGCCAATCAGAGTTATATTCTGTGTAAAATTCCTGTGTAAAAGTATCTGTACAAAAATATTCTGCATATTTTAAAAACCTGAGAAAAGCTTGAGCCTGGCAACTGACACTTTCACAATCAATTGGGAAACCTGAAAGCTTCCATACCTTGTTATGATTTAATACAAAGAACATTAAAGTATTTGCATTTCTTGTATATGAAACTCAAGTCATCGAAGACAGAATAGCTACAAAAAATGACTAAACAGTCGTTACTTAAAAGGGTTGCCTATAAAATGAACAAGCCAGAAAGGCATAATCAGTGTTGAAAAGTAAGTATTGCAGGTAAGTACAAAGTACTGGTACCTGATCCATCACCTGTCCACAAAAGTGCCTCATATGCCTGACACCTCTGTTAGGTCCCCAGTTAAGATGTATCTGGACAGATGTCTCAGTATTATTTCTGGACTGGACAGGCCAGCAGCAGGAGCAGCAACAACATGACTGAACATGTGAGTTCCAGCAATTTTGGTTTGGAAAGTCACACAACCTGTCGTGCCCAATGGTAGCAGTATGTCGGTGCAACTGTCCCAGGTTTCTTTCCCTGCCACAGTAAGTCAGGCTCCTTGCAAAACATCCCTTCCCTTTTCTTGTAATTATACCCAACAAACACCAATAACCAAGGACCCACTGCAGTTTAGAGAGTCACTGAGATGCAAAAGAGAGAAGGAACATCATGCAGCCAGAAATCAGCTTTGTAAAATGTTCCATGTGTACTAAAAAACGTTAGCCCTGAAAAGGACAAGTCAGGGATTCATTCTTCTGACAGACCACTGTCGTTCCCCAGCTGCTCTCACTGGAGCTCTCCAGGCCAGAAAGAAAGGGTCTCATTGCTGGTGGCCTCCATCTAAAGACACTGCTGTACAGAAGGGATAAATTTCCAGATTTCACGGTGGTCTCCAGCAATTCCACTGCTGCTCAGCTCTGGCCGCTGCTGCCCTTTTCATTACTCCTCTTCTGTTGTTTTTTTTTTTCCTACTCCACAATGATATAAAACAAAGCAATTCTTTATGGGCATTGTCAAGACTAGACTTGGAGGTGAGCACGTGTCCCATCTCTTCTGTACAATCTACAGTGAAAATAAATTAAAGGGGATGTAGTAAAGAACATGCTGTGCTCAAGAGAAAGTAAATCACCTGGCCTTCTCTTTTTAACTCCCCTAAAAGTAAGCCTAGAATGGAGGGTAAATAAAGTTCTCTACTAGACATTTTCCCCTATGACAGCCTTCAGCAGGCCTCTGCTGTGTGCCTGAATGTCTGCACTTCCATTCACTTTCTATTTTACACTTTTTTTTTACACTTCTTTTCCCCCCAACCTTTGTCTTGTGGGTGGCTCCTCAGGGCTGTGCATATGAAGAAAGGATTTTTTCCCCCTTGATATTTACAACATAAATATTTGGGCTACAGATACTTAAGTCTTGAAATTCTTTGAGGATCAAGTGAAAATATATGATAATCCCTTTTTCTTCCTGCTACCCAGAGCTCTTTTTGTCAAGAGAAAAAGACTGATACGACTAAGAAGTGTCCACCACACACCTATCTTGCCAACTGTTCAGAGTATAAACTCACAGGCATCTAATCTCCTCCCAGTTCTCTTTTATCTGGACGATAGTCACTATTCCAGTGCCAGGACCCTTCCTTCACACAGTGGGAAATAAACTGGCAAAACCAGAGCCCTTTATCCCTGGACAAAGTCAGGGCTGAGGACTAAGATATTTTTCTGGCTTCCTTGAATGGCCTCAACCATGTTTTCAGTAATCATTTTACCTGGTATAAAGTCCCTCTCATAATAACGGGCCTTCAGATTAGGAATCCTGGCTTCTAGGCTCTGGATGATGTTTCTCACCCAGGCTGAACTTGTGTTACTATAACTGACAAAGATGTGGTGAGTCTCATGGGCTGCCAGTGCTAGTAGCTCAGGAAGCACCTGTGGTGCTTGAAGATCTGTCATTGTCTTGCAGGTAATGCAGAACTAGTCTCATTAATACAAGTATATGAAATGGGTTTAATTTCCTCTTCAGAATCCATCATCCTTTGCTGCAAAAGCAAACCACAAAAGCACAAATGATGAAATAATGCTCTGTAAAAGTAGAAATAAAATGCATAATTCTGCAAAGTGTTTGGCCTACCAAAGGCATACCGTTTTGCCTGTCCATACTTCTCTTCTCAGGCTAGACACTTGTGGCTTTGCATTCAGACACGCTAATGATGGTGACAGACTCTGAGTTCAGGAGTTGCAGTATCAAGCATCTGGCTCAGTTCCTGGCTTCAGCTCAACTCCATGCTGGAAACTTCAGTCACATTGGTGAGCGCTGATTCATACTTTTAACTTAATTCAATGGAATTTTTTCTGGGAGTAAATGTTTTCATCTAGCTAGAATTTTAATTAAATTAAACAGTAATTATAAGTATTAGAACACATATTACTTATAGATAATTATATATATAGGTAATAATATATGTCTCATTCAAAAATTTGCAAGCTCCTTAGTGAAAAAGCTCCTTAGTGAAAAAAATCAATATTATCTACTTGAGATTTAATACTACGAATGCACATAATATTGTTCACTGCTTTTGATATCAAAATGGCAAACCAAAAAGCAGAGCTAGTACCGTAAGTCTAGCAGCTCTCTTCAGACAGCTCTCCAAAGACGACCAGAAAGTGTCCTGAAGCTTCTCAGTCTGTCCCTCACTTCAGACTGCCTATGCTAACAAGACAGCAGAAGATAAGAAGGATGTAACAGATTGCTTTGGAGCCCTTTATAAGAGCGAGGTGGAATCACTGGGGAGGTTTTTTTTCTTGGTTTAAAATCCTCTTTGAAGCAGTCCATGCATCCACGCTGGAGAGACTGTGAGGAGAATACAATGACCTTTCCAGAACCCAAGGTGCAAGATGCCTCTTTTGCATGGATGAGGTGTAGTAGGGCTCAGGTACTGACGCTCTATATTGCTCCCTGTATCACCCAAGGCCTCATTACTCTTAGAAAATATTACTTTTTGCAAAGATCTGGCATGCAAAATTTCAAGCAACTTTATGATAGTAAAAAGAAATAAGGGGCGCCAAGCTGCCAAAGGGGCTGCCAAATATTCTCATCTTACCCACTTCTGGAAAGCCCAGCCCCTGAACAAGTCACATGGCAGCTTGCTGAGAATTGTATCAGCAGCTCAGGGTGTTCTCTGACATTTCCAGCCTCCTCATTCTCCACTTTGCTAGCTGATTGCATGCGAGGTCCTCCTCTTCTTCCAGCCCTTCTCTTCCTCCACCTCAGAAAGGAATTCCCCTTTGCTGAGCTCACACAAAGACCTGAAACCAAAACTAACCAGAGTGGCTAGCACCAGCAGAGACCAGGAGCTCAAGTGACTGCCATCTTTTTTTCCCCCTACATCTCCCACCATGCCCCTTGGGTGCTAGGGGTTGGTCATCACCACCACTGCGTGAAGGAGAGCAGCATGGCAAGGAGAGAAGCATTTACTCACTGGCTGGGAAAAGCCAAGAGGTGAGCCCCAGCAGCTACTGGTCTCAGTGACTCCTCCTTCCTTCCCTGCCAGGGAAGGAGGAGCCTTAGCCTCAGAAACAAAGTGAGGGAAGGGGAGGGCACTTGGCAAGGAGACAAATGCCTTCCTGGTTTGTAAAGCTCAGGCCCTGCCCACAATGGAGTTCCACTCTCTTAGCTTGCTCTGGAAGCACCACTGCAACATGACCAAGGGCAATGTGGGTTTCTCTCTCTCTCCGATTTGTGACCCCAAACCCAGTTCCCTTTAAGAGATGCAGGGAACAAACCTCATGTAATCTTCCCACTGGAACCTCTCACAGCCTTCTATGAACTGGCATTATCTTAAACGATGCAGTATGTGGGCACTCTAATCTTTTCTGTCACATTGTGCGGTGTCCTGCTTTGAGTTAGAACCAAACCAATTATGTTCAGTGATTTTACTTTTCAGCTAAGCCTCTTCTAACTAACGGCACTTTCTGAAATTAACAGCATGTTTTTTCAGACAGTGTCTGCTTCTAGAAGTGAAAATGCTTGATGTTTGGAGTTACTACCAAGGACTGGCATGCAGACCAAGGTCACTGCTAACCCATTGGGGGGTGCAGAAAGTGAAAGGCTGCACCTGTGGGGAGGAGTGGCCAGGACAGATGACCCTAAACTGACAAACAAGGTATTCCATGTACATCATATTCAGTATAAAGGGTCTTGACACTTCCTGTCAGCCCTTCCCGTCGGCCCTTCACTGGCCTTCACTTCCTGTCTGCCTTCAGGACCCTTGCCTTCTGCTGGCCTTTGCTTCCCTTGGGGGCCTTCTTGTGCCTTTGATCCCAATTTGTGTGTGCCTGAACCCAGCTCCCGAACCTGGTTCTCATCTGCTGCTGAGCCCAGTGCCAGTGCCTGCTCCACAGTCTCAGTGGTGACAGTGATGTAACTGCCATCAGGGGAAATCTGGGTTTGATACTGGTTTTGTAAATATCCCATTTTATTATTATTATCTTCATTAAAGCTGTTTTAGTTTTCTTTTCTAATCCGGAAGCCTCTCTCTCATTTCCTTCCTCTCCCATTTGGGAGGGGAAGGGGGCCATCCATAAGTCTCCCTTATCCTCTTTCTCTTCCTCTATTTGGGTGGAGGGGGGGAAGAGGGGTTAACAGAGAGTGTCTGTTGTAGGTCTGGTGGATTTAATCTAAACCTCGACATACAGACATCTCTTCCTACTTGGAGATCACAGAACTCCTTTCCTGAAGTTCCTTACTTGTAGTACAAATGTGTTTGATTCTCTTTGTCTGAACTTCTCTTAAAACAACAGGTGTTTCCTGCAAATTCTTTGTTCAATGAGATGCTGCTGCTGTTCATATCTCTCCAATGTAATTTCCTGGTTTTTTTGCTTGCCTACCTTGCATGTAAAGATAAATGCAAGCTGTAACAGTGAGACAAAAAAACCTCATGATAAGAGAAAAACCGTCATTTTTAATTTTGCACTCAACAAGATGCAGATCCCAGGTGCTTGTTCTCCCACACACACTTTTTCTGCACGTTGTTTGAGTCATCTGACTCTCCTCTGTGACAGCCGCATCAGCTGGGTAGGTAGAGGTTCAAGTCCCTAACTCAGGTCAGAAGCAAATTGCACTGTGCACCTGGATGATCAAAATGCAGCTCTTGGAGGAGTCCACAACTGCTTACAACAAAATGAATACCATGCTATGAGAATATTTGAAGCAGAGGGTCCTGGGCTTTGCTTGATCCTTTGAAAGAAAACAGGAATATCCTATCCAGAGCACATGAGTAGTTTAGATGTGTAAGAGCTATCTGTACTCAGAAAGCTTTCAGCAGCAGGAGACAAAAGTATGTGTTTCCCCACACACACACCTCTTTTTTTCCCCTGTTTTTGCACAGGTTTGATTTTTTCTTTCTGTATTGTATGCAGTTCTGGTTTGGCTCCTATTCATTCGCTTTCTGCTGTAATTGTTTTTTGTTAGCAGACTACTGCTTGGTTGCTTAGTTACTTCTATAAAACAGCTTCTGTGCTTTTAAATTTTTTAAATATTTTTAAAGAACCCTGCCTTCATTCACTGTTTCCACCTAAAAATTAAAATCTCTTGGTTGTGATTCTTGCCAAGATACTGATAGCATTTTTTCCATGAAGTCTATGCTGATTGATACATCAAGTCCAGAGTACCCCATATAGTTATCTGGCCCTGACTTCCTGCTTCTTACTGCATTTATTTAGCACTTGCCTCAAAACTCAGTATAATCTACTGGTGAAACCTCATCCCTCTTTCCACCTCTCATTCTCTCCGTACTTCCCTATTGCTTCCTTTCAACACTGCAGCCATTACAGCTAGGACACTCTTCAGAACAGATGTGCAGACGCCAGGATCTGTGCTGACTCGCTGACAACAAAAATAATGCACAGGGGCTGCTGAAAGCCTCCGTAAGCAACCCATCCATCCATCACTTTAGCAAGATGCATATACCAAAACTGGACTTAAAAGTTGAATCCAGAGCCCCACCATATAATGTACAGCACATGAGAAGAAATGGGTGCATTAGAATGGGATGTGAAATACTTTTCGCTAATCACCAGGAACATGGCTGTGTCCAGACACCAACTCTTCTATACAAATTAAGTGCCCGAGTCAGTAACATGAAAAAAAAGAGAGGCCTGCTAGCTGGTCTACATGCACCTTGAAGTTCAGACACACCAAGTATGCTTGCAAAGCAACTGAATATTCCATAAAAGGTGAGAAAAAATCCTGAAGGCTTTACCATGACTGACAAAAATTTTAAGTGGTTTTCTTTTCTGGCTTACTATTAAAATCTTTGAATAAATGGAAGGTATACAGCCAGGTGCTCTGACATACTAAGCTCTATCTACTGTGATTATCTCATCTCTTTACAGTTTAAGAAAACATTTTGTAGAATGTGATTGCCGGGAATCTGCCATGTTTGGCTTTCCTGCTCTGTCAAATCTTAATTACTGTGTCTCACGCATAAAGAATTTGATAGTGTAAACCGCAGTTAAACAAAATCGCCAAATGTCTTCTGCCCAAGGATAAATCTTTGAGGGAGGACTAGAAAAATCTTCCAGACTATTACAGCAGACAAGGAAAGCTAAGTTCATTGCTTCTTTACTGAAGACAGCTCTTCACTTCAGGCTAGAGTCCAAGTCTCCTCAACTTCTCTTTTGTGAGCATATAATCTTATCCAAATGCTGGTATAAACGGACACAAAACAATTCTTCATCCATCTGCAAACCAGCTACGATTTTTCAACAGGAGAGTCAAACAAGCATCCTTTAAAAAATCCTATGGGTGAATTTCATGCTCTGTTAGTAATTTTATAAGCAAGACAAAGACACATTCAAGAAATGGCATGAGCCAAACCAAGAGCTCTCCACCACTGGAGGGAGTTGTAGGAAGCCTGTACAACTCACTAGCTCAGCGTAAAATCAATGAATGCAAGAAAACGATGCATAATTTATTTTTTTTTCTTTCAGAAAGTCACAAAACTCTGTTCTTACAAGCTCCTACCTGGTGAATCTTGTCTCTGTAGATCACGCCGCTGCTGTATACCCCAGCGAAGACTCTGTGGCATCTGTCATTCTCCAAAGTCTGAAGAATTGCTTTTCTTTTGCGGTGCACAATCAGTAACATTTCACAGAATCTTCTTGTGCTGAGTTACAGCTCCTTAGCTGTGCTGTCACTCACCTGTTCCTCCCAACCAGAGCAGGTCAGAGCTATAGAAAGACAATCTTTCATACAACTGAATGCATTGGTACTTCATGGTGAAGAAAGAAGCTTCTTTATATTTTGGACCAATTCAGTGACTGCAGGCCAATCTCAAGATCTGGCAAACACCATTCATTCCCCTATCTATAGCTGTGCCCGACTATTGCCACTGAATTTCAGCAAAGAATTAACAGCAAATGGAATAAAATTTATATTGTTCCATGCTTCGGTTTTAGCCAGGTCATATTTACAATGACCACAATGAGTTGAGAAACTGCCTAGTCAAGAAATTAGTCAAAATTCATACTGATGTGAAAGCAGATTACATAGGTATAATGATAAAATCTAGACAAGATATGGTCCTTGTAGAAAAACAAGAACTTTACAATTTCTGAACACAAAACAGGCAAGATCTTGTTTAAAAGTTTCTAGTGACATGATCAATGACTCATCAATGTGCAGTAAAATGGATCAAAACTTTCAGGAGCTTTTCAGAAATTGTTAGCATTTTCTGGCTTTATAGTAGTACATGTTGAGGCTATGTTATATCAAGGTTTAGGGGTGGGCCAGCCATTAGACAAACAACGGATGCTCTCTGTTAACCTCTCTCCCTCCCCAAAGGGGAAGTGAAAGGGAATAAGGGAGAGAGACTTATGGATTGGAAAAGAAAACTAAAATAGCTTTAATGAAAATAATAACAATAAGATGAAATATATACAAATATATACAAAATTAGTATCAAACTCAACCCCTCTGATAGCAGTTATGTCACTATCACCCCCTGTGGGTCCCAGACTGGACTCAGCAGGAGATGGGAACCAGATTCAGGAGCTGGATTCTGGAACTGTATTCAGGAGTGCATGGATCAGGATTGAGGGTAGAACAGATAGAGTCCTCCTCAGACACTGGCCACTGAAGAAGAGAGATTGATCCTTGTGATCCTTCAGCTTTATACTGAATGTGTCGTATATGGGATGGAATACCTCATTGGTCAGTTTAGGGTCACCTGTCCTGTCTTCCCTGCAGATGCAGCCTCTTATTTTCTGCACACCCAGCATGGTACAAAAGACTTATCAGTGACCTTGGTATTCACAGGAGCAAGTACAAGCTTGCACGAGCAGGAGCTGTGGAGATGGTGCCACATTCCCTAAAATCACTACCGATTTCTAAGCTATCCTAAAGAAGAGACATACTCCAATACACATCTAATACTCATACATGTAAAAAATATATGCCTACTACATGCTGAGGCTTTTTGTTTTAATTTCTTCCATCAAAATGCAAACCCAGGCAAAAAAAAAAAAAAGAACATGAAAGGATTTCTCCATATATTTTCTCATAATCAAGAAAACATGCAACGAGTGCTAGCTTTAAAACACTTTAACAAACAGCAACCTGCCCTTTCATGGGCCAGTTCAGAAAAAAGATTCCAGAACCTAGCACAAATCCTTTTCTACAACCAGGCAGAAGGGAAACTGTGGATGACCTCTCACTTCTCCAGGTCCTTGCTCTTCTGCCTAACTTCAAATTAACTTTTGGGTGGCACAGGCACAAAACATGGAGGACAGAGGGGTTCCCCTACTATTTCACCCTTCAGTTCCTCAAGACTGCATGCTGCACAGAAGAAACTGCCCCAGTTTGAGGCAGCAGGGGAATAACGGCAGACAGCAGCTAGGCAGTCTGCAGGCTCTACAAACAGCTATTCAGCAAGCCAAGGAAAGGACTCACAGCAATTCAGAGCCTTCTGCACTTTTACTTCACTTAGTTCACCACTACCCCAAATCACTAAGTTCACCAAAGTTGCCGCAAAATGACTGCTAACATAACACCCTTCACATATTTGATCTGCTTAGACTGTAACCACAAGGCCAGGTTTTGCTGTCATTTCTCCAATGTGAGGTCCTATTCTCGGCTGACCCCTAGAGACAGCACAGTACCTGAATTTCTGTGTGTTCACACTTCACACTTCACTTCCTGTGGCTTCTCTGAGAGCTTCTAAGGGAAGAGTCTTGATCTAAGGTTTTGGGGTTTTTTTGGTTATACACAGTTCTCTACCACTCACAGTGTCTGAATGTAGTCTTCCACTTGTAGTTTCTGCCCTCACTACTCTGTCTACTTCTCAGAATATTATTTTTTTGTCTATCAAATGGGATCCTTTCCTATTCCCCATTCATCCACTTCTTTCTTTGTCTTCCTGTTTCAAAATACTTCCTCTTATCCGAGGGAAGGAGACACTTTTGAACACTTGTCAGGCTTAGGTAGGAAAGCCTGACTTCCCAGCATTTTCATACAGTAGCAGACAACATTTCTGGAAATCAAAGCAAAATGGGAACCAGTTTCTGATACACCACCTCCTGTTTTCCATTTTCTTCTGCATTACTTGCAGAGCAAACCCTAGGATGTCAGTAGTATCTTTGACAAGGGGAGTTTAATACAACATCTGAGATTTAATTTAAGAATGGTGGCCATATTCCTTGCTTCTGTTGTTTTTTCTCCTATTTTACCAAAGTGCAATAACTATTTTCTGAGCTAGTTTCCTTGCTTTCAGATGCCTAGAACTCAAAGAGTAAGAACAACAAAAACCGTACAGTGTCTGCAGGCAAGGTGTTTCTTTTCCTGTGTCAGCAAGCTGCCTGAGTTTATAGCACAATCAGATGAGTGACATATAAGAAGCAATGAGAGAACAGAGAGAACTACACGCAAATGTCCAAAAAGGGAGCAAGACCATTTTGTTCACAGTGAGTTGGCGCTTTGACTCACACACGGAAGTGCTGGGGCCTGAGTTGTGGGCCCCAAGTTGGAGTTAACCTGTGAATGAGTCACAACCTAGCAGAATGTTTTG
>JAVSBS010009603.1:0-22641 GCA_033124195.1 Coracias cyanogaster
GTCCCCCCACCCCACAGGTAGCCCGGGTTGCGCCGCCGGGGCCTGCGGAGCCCCCCAGGGCGGAGCGAGCCGCTCCCCCGCCGCCTTGACACCTGCCGGGCTTGGCGGGGGGCGGCCGGCGGGGCAGACCCCGCGGTCCCGGTCTCCTCGGTGCGATCCCGCTGCGGTAGGAGCGCCCAGCACAGCCCCCGGGAGAGCGGGCACCAGCGAAGAGGTACTGACTCTGTGGGAGAAATCTGGTTCTCAAAAACCGCTCATTGGGAGACGAGGGACAGTGTTGATAACATTAATGTGGAAAAATACTTGGGATTAAAATAATATTTTTTAAAAAAAGCTCAGCCTACCGGCTTTAAGATGTTACAAAAGAAAGTCTTTCACAATTACGTTTTACAGGAATGGTGAACACAAGCGGTTTTGTTTCAACGTGTAATAAAAACTTTTGGAAAACATTTCCTGTGAATTGGAAATTCTGAGTTTCACGCAGGTCGGTGGGGTCACGTGTGCAGAAAAGCAGGCCCTGGTACTAACGGTACGAATGGAAAGCAGTCATCCAGGAAGAGTGACACTTTGCCTACATCCTAAAGGTTAGGGGCCTCCTTTTCCTAGACCATTGTATATATCCTGTCTGAGTAACTTAAACAGTCTTAAGGATTTGTAAAGACTTTCATAGGCTAATAGGTTTCAGTCCTGTAGCAACCAGAGCAATCAGCTCATTAAAAAATCATCAGGAGATCAGATGAATCTAAAAAGGTATTTCTTTTGATGAACTTGAAGAATTAAATCTCTTCAGACTGTAAGAGTGTGAATTTCTATACACACCATCAAGTCCTGTTTGGGAACAGTTGGACTAACTCGGACCTGCCTTTGAATCAACTGCAAAGCTTCGACTCAGACTACAATAGCAAAAGGAATAGAAAAATAGAAAGTAGCAGTAAAATAGTAGAAGTCAAATGGGGTTTAGGGCGCTTAATTTGTAAATTCATGTGTGTTTCCTGGCTAGAGGTCATGTCTGGTGACAGGTCTTGTGAACTTCTACCAACCTGTAAGTATCATGTATTGACACAAGTCAGTCAGTTCTTTGAGCTCTGTACCCGCACTAATGCACCCCCGCATTACTTACAATTATTTTAGCCAAATATTTATGACTCAGTATATTTAAGTCAGAGCTCACCAGTGAAAACGGGGGAAGGACATTCCTTTTCCCCTACACACTGAATAAATAGAATTCTGCTAATTCTAAACACACATCCACTCTTTTTTTTTTTTTTTTTTCTGTTAGGATATCCTGTTTTAAGTCTACAGGAATTATCATTTTCATTCCAGTGGGAAAAGCATTTAGGGTGCAGTAATTCAGAGGTACAGAGGATATTTTTCCTACCTGAAAGTTTTGTGCAAACATCATCAAAGAAAGAACAGAAAGTAGAGAACAGAGATATGTAACATTTTGATCATACCTATAGCATTAGCAATGAAGTCCATATAATAATGCAAATATTAAAGAGTTGGAGCTATAAGTCTCTGCTTTCTTAACTAAGTCAGTTGTACATCAAATAACAGCAGACGTCTCAGATAAGTAGAGGCTACACTCTGTCCAGTGTATCGCTTAGTCTGTAACGATTCCACACAAGGTCTAGGAAATTCTGATTCTTATCACACTTAATTTTTCTGCCATGTGACTGGACGTTTCTATGCAAGCTATACAATGAGTATATTCAATTTGAATATTAAATATTCACATAGAATGAAATGTTTTGGCTACTGTGCTCCAAAGACATGAACCTGTATAGCCTTGTAACGCTGTTGGGACTCGGTTAGTCAGGATGCTGGGGGCCTGCTGGGGCTGATAAATACTGAGTGGGTAATGGTGGAAAGTAGGGGAATTAGTCCAGTACAAACTGAATTTTCTGGGATCTGTAACTGCTGATTAGAACTGGAGAAAGGAGGTTGTCTCAAAGTTGGCTGGCTGCAGTGTCAAGAGCTGGAAGAGTCAGGGGTCTGAACTGCTGTCCTGCTCCTCTGGCTGTTTCTTGAGACTTGCCTGGTCTGAGCCAGCAAGGTGAGCAATGAAAGGAGAAGCTCTCTTTGCATGCGAGGTAGGTGTACAAATTGCCCCCTAAGATGAAAGAGCACAGTCTCCATTTTCAAAAATCCTAGGATTTTTCCTAGGAAGGGTTCTATATATGAGGGCAGAGGTAGTCACGAAATAAGTTTGTATGGAGATATTAGACATTTTGGACCACGTTCAGTGCAACAGAAGCAGGATTAGGATTTCATGTCACGCGTCTGAATGAACAGGTACTAATCCTGGCCTGATGCCCTACCTGGACCAGTGTCTGAGTAAGTCCAAAAGTACTTCTAGATGTGAGTGAGAGACATCAGACCTGCTTGTGCAATGTCATATCCCAAGCGAGTTATGCTGCTTCTTTTAAATGGATCTGTGCAGACTGGCTGTTTGTAAATGGGGCTTTTATGTTGCTGTTGTATGCATGTTGTTGAAAGTTCTGATATTTACTAAAAATTTGGCTCACATGCAACTTTGAAGACTATGCACACCATGTGGAGCCAGAAAGATGGTGTTAAAGATTGGAGAAGTTTTCCTGACATCTCTTGCTTCTGATCTTTTTCCTGCTTAATGCCTATCTTTTTTGGTTTTATTTGCTACATCAAATACTAGAATTGCTATTATTTTTTTCTTTCTTATTTTCCATGACTTATGTCCTTCACTTTGTAATTTCTTATTCCCATCCCAAAATCCTTAATATTTTCTGTTTCCAGGTTACTCTCTCCTCCATACTTCAAAGACAAATTTTACTTCCCCCTCTGTATTTTTCCCCCTGCTCTTCCCAACAGAAAATGCTGCTAAGAATTGTTGTAATACATTCAAAACCAATCTTGGTCGTGGCCTCTCCTCCTTTTCTGGAAAAGCAGTTAAAAGTTTTTATTGAAACTGTTGGAGGCAGTGATGATAAAAGGGTCTATTCCTATCCTTGCTGAGAAACCACTTAGATCGGCAGGGTGACAGCTGTAGAAAAGCACAAAATTGCAGATTTTGCAGCCTCCGACTCTCTGCAGCTATTGGCAACTAAATGAGAAATTACCATGTTTTGAGCATTGCTTTATACCTGTCCATGAACCAGTGGGCTTAGCCCAGACCATAAATGCACTGGTGCTGTTTTGACACAGTAAGTGTTTTATACTGGGAACAGTGAGAGCCTTCAGTGAAAAAGACGACAACCTAAAGAAAGTCAGGTAAGTTGGAATAGACTAATGCAATTATGTGGTGAAGACAAAGGTTGCATAACAAAGATAATTAAAAAGCTAGTAAATTGCTTTCACTGATAAGATTGATTACTCAGGGGTTAGTTTGACAAAAAATATATTGCAAGTGATTAATTATGCTAACTTTGATCTATAGCTACAGACACATCTTAAAGACAGAATGAAATGTCTTTTAAACAGTGCCCGCTGATGTAATACAGCCACAACTTGATGCTTAATTCTGTAAGTTAAGGAAGAAAATCTAGGCAAGACTTCTTCTATATCTGCACTTCTTCAAAGGGGTCCTGTACTTCAGTGGGAACTGAGCGTGTGCATCTGACAGCAAATGTGGTTCAATTAATGACTTCAGTGTTGCTGTGTGAAGCTTTAGAGATGCTCAGAATGACTAGTGAAGGATTAAAAGGTGACAATTATAAGGAAGTGATATTATCAAGATTACTCAATATCAGACACTCAAGCAGTCATTAATTCTGAAATAAAAGTATAACAAGAATTTATGGCAATAATCCAGACACTTTTAAAGGAGAATTAGCACAGAGTAGAGTTACTTCCTCACAGTAAGCACCAAAAATAATCATTTCTTGAAGTGTATAAATCAAAGCAAGTGGTTTTTTTTCTAGATGATATATTTCAGTATTCGCTACTATGCTCAAAAGAGGATTAACTGAATGAAATTCCTTGACCGTGTTATAAAGACCAGCAAGTGTCTGCCACTTACATGAATTTCTCAAGCAGTAGAATTGGAAGGATGAAGTGAAAGGAATAATTTGATCTAACATCTTTGTGGCTGTGATCCTCTGTAGTTAGACGTGTTCTCTTTCCTCAGTGGAAGGACAAGGGCATGCACTGACTTGCAGTCTGTTGCTTTGCTCTGTGGGATACACTGCTAGGGATAGAGCGTTTCACAGCGTGTCATTACATGGTGACGTTACAAGGACGTGGCGTTTTGTCACTTTAATAAAGAATAGATTTGTTTCTGTAGCATGTGCAAGTCAGATACTCATAAGCAGCCATCAGAATTTAACACTAGGTTGACTTCAGATAAATCCCCTGTAGAAATCTGTTTTCCTGACCTAGTGGGACCACATATTGGGGTGAGAAAGGCTTTTCTTATGCTTTCATTTTTTTTGGACTTTCCTGAAAGTGCTGACAAATGGGTCTGTCAGGGCAGGACTCAGCAGAAGCTAAACAGACAACAGCAGCTGGTTCCACATATGATCAGCTCTCTAACATTTGTGATCTTTCCTCACTGCTGGCTTAGGTCACCATCAGAAAGCCAACTTAGAATGGGAACAGTTTGTACCCAGTTATTGCTTTACTTGTAGTTTTGTTCATATTGAGAGAGGAAGTCATGTCTTGGGATGTTGTTACAAAAGACAGGACTGAATACAACGAGTTGGATGCTCTTGTTCTACCTGGATGCTCTGCTGGCTGACTTTTCCTTCAAAAGATCTTTTTGTTACCTGCATCTCATTGACGATTGAATTTTGTTGAACAGAAGCCCATTGTAACATAATTTAAAATGCTTTTCGTCATTATGGGTATTAAGTAGTATTATAAAGTATTACAATTATCCCATTTTTTGAGTTTAGCTTCAGCATTAATTAAGTGTAGATGATGTCCTGTATATTACTGGAAATAAAAGTACAGGAAAACAATTAAGCATGTACTTAGAATCTTAATAGATCAGACTGAAAATACCTGCTAGCCAAAGGCATGATGACAGAACTGGCTGCAAGCCAGGCAGTTCACATGAGGAAGCTGATCTGTTGGTTACACAATGCACATGGTTAACCATCAGAACCAAGTGCAGCCAAAAGTGACCAATCTTCTCTTGAGCTGATTTTTTCTGAATGAAGTTTGCCCTGCCTTTTGCAGACATTACTATACACATGTTCACTGAAATCTACTTGTCTTAAATGTGTGGATGCTGCCAAGATCAGACTCTGTATATGCACTGTATGTCCTAAGGTAGCCTGAATGTCGAAGGATAAATGAAGAATCTTAACAAGCTAGTAATGATTGAAATAACCACAGCTACAAAATCTGTCATACTCAACAGTAGAAAAAAATACCAGGTACAAAGCAGATAATCTTCCTTATCGCCATCGATTCCTTTTAACTTTTTTTTTTAGTTACGAAGTTTTAAAGTTATATTGTAAATGTCTCTGATACTAAAAATTGGAGTATCTTTGGTGTTTAAAAGCTGCACAAATCTTCACATCAAATGGGAATTATTTCAGGTAGATTGACTGAACGTAGTAAAAGGCCTCTGCAGTTATTGTTATGTTTTATCTTGGGCAAACTGATCTGATTTTTAGGCCTGTTATTCAAACATTGTTACTCTTCATGCGTATTTATTTACTGACTTCACATTTTCAGTGTCTTACTGTCTGAAACATGCACAGCTTGTATGCCCTCCACAGTCTAAAAGCAGAATACATCCTCTTAGCCTTCCTGTAAAGCTTATTTACGGTACTCACAGTATTGATGTTTCAACAGCAGTATTCTCAGAAAGACTTGACCGGATTTGGCTCTGCAGACTAAAATCCCATGTCACTGCGGGAGCTGGCCCTGCAGAAGATGGGGTCAGGGATGAGACACACCAGTAGCTAGTGCCTGGAAGGTTCACTGCTGCTGCTCATGTTGGTCTAATTCTGAGAATAAACAGTTTTCAGGGCTGTCAAACCACAGTCACTTTCATCAGTCTTAAATTCTAACACCATGTGTTTATTTGCCCCCAGGTTTTTGTTTTATTTGTTTTTACACCAGCAGTGGAGTTTGAACAATACACACTGTGGAGAGTGGTAGAAACATGCATTAGAGTATGTGTTCTTTGTGTGCACTGGTATGGTGGCTTCAGAAGCTAGCAAGAAGTACTCTGAATTTTAGTTTGAAAAAGCTATTTGACACTTAATTTGATTCCTTTTATCCATATTTTCCCACTGCTCTGCCTTTTGGAATTTACCTCAGTGTATCTGTGTTAGACCCAGCCCACTTACTAATAATACTCCTTGCCAGTCAGGGGAAGGAAAAAGGAATAATGGGAGTTCGGGCCTTACAGATGGAAAATGCTGCACTGGATTTTATTTATTTATACTAACAATCATATATCTTGCCACAAAACTGGGAGCAGATCGGGATTAGTATGAGGTACGGAAGGATATGAGCAGTGTTGTTTTGAGAGAGGTATTTCTGTGAAACAACGGCCCAGTTTATTTTGTCAGGTGAGCTCTACCCAGCCTCTCTGGGTATTTGGGGTGTTAATGGAAAAATACACCGCCCTTCCCCCCCCACACTTGCTTCATATTGCTTATCTTCAGAAATGTACCCCAGCTTTTCACTTAGATATTTGAAAAGGAGAATGTAACATCATTTTGACAGCTACAGGAGGAGGATGACTAGCACTAAAAAGCTTTCAGATTCTCTCACAGTACTTACCTTGGGTACCACAAAGTCCCAGTAGGAAGAAAATCAAAGAACTCGTGCGGTCAGTGAAACTGGATGATGAAGCAGAAGCTTGCAATCCTCGGCTTATTACGTAAGTTAGCTATAACCAATGAACTATAACTAATTTGGGTCCTCACAAATTAGCAAGTATTAATTAAGTAATAAGATTGCAAAAAAAAAGTGAAGGTTAACCCAAGTCTAGCAAGATGGTAGAGGTACATATTTTTGGGTAACAGTAGCCTATTAGTTATCTAGGAACACTGACTACTGATAAATTGAGGATGTAGAAAATAAAGGTGTGGCTATAAAGCATAAAAGTTTGTTTCCTCTGAAAAGAATTGTATCTGCAAAAAGCTACTCATGAGAAGTAGAGCTTCTGTGAATGGAGCATGTGGTTAGGATGATGTAAGACCAACAAGTCAGACATTTCTTTGAAGGTGTTTTACTTAAATGATGAGGATGAGAAGGAAGGGATAATATGGGTGGCAGACCTATTGTGAACTACTCTGTTAATAAACATGCCTATTACAGAAAGAGTTGGAGCCGATTTTCAGAGCAGCCAATGATCTCTTCATCTACAGAGCTACACAAGATTACTGCAGTAACTTTATATGAAAGTATACACCAAAATATCTGTTATTTTCCCCAAGCTTCTTTCATTCTGAAGACATTTTGTTTCACTTGGAGGAAGTTAAGTTTTGCTTCCCTTCCATGTTCTTTGTTCTTAGTGGTCCTTTGAAGGATCTCATACATTTTAAGATTGTCTGAAAACTCTGGAGACTGCTGGGAGCCTTGCTGGCCTGGATGCAGGCCAGAAAATATATTGCTGAATGCTGAAATCACAGCATCTTAAGATGATTGCTGCAACCCCCTTGCCCCTTTGTTTTGGCTGAAATTCTCAAGTGCCCTGGAGGTATCTACTGTGTTTAAGTGGCTGGGAAAGTAGAAAATAATAGCAGCTCATAGGTCTATTATAACATAGCATGAGAAACTAAGCCACATGTTATAAAAATTAAAATGAGACAATTGGATTTGTCTGCCTGAATTCTGAACATTCACTATAGTATGAGTGAGGGACAGCAGGACTTCGGCAAATGCTACTTCCCAATTCGACTGGCAGGTAGTAGTCATTCAGCGGGCAGGTTTTTTCTGTGGGAAATTTTCACTGATATCCCTGGTTCAGAATGGCTGTTTCACTACTACTCAGTACTTCTTGTCTTTTTCAACAAACAAATGCCTATTTCTGTTAATTCTATGGCAAAAACTTGCGTCAAGAGCCAGCTGACTTTTAGAGGGAGAGCTTTTATCGTTTTATTTTATGGACACAAAGTACAGAAATAATCTAGGTTACTTCAGCAGCTGAGATCTGCAGCTCTATAACTTTTTTCTTTTAAAATTCTAAGAGAAACATTGCCTGACCTAAAGATTGTTGTGTGTTCTTTCCACTGCAGAAATCACAAGTATGTTTCAAGTGACACACTGCTTTGATTAACTTTGTGCTGCTCTATATTGTACACGGAATTATCTTCAGATAACAGATCTGTTGCTGTGACTAATAATTTCAGCATACTCTCCAGTACTCCAGGTACTGGAGATTTGCATTAGCATCTTTCTTTTTTTTTTTTTTTTTTTTTTTTTGCTTACAGAGTAATGAACAAATAGCTTATACCAAAGAAGAAACTATTTCCTTAAACTCAGACCTTCTGTAATTTAGAAAGTGCTTTAAAACTGAGCACGCAGACTTTTATGTACCCACTTGCTGGCTGCAGTAATCATACTGGTAACTGAACTTGAGAAAAGAGGGTCACTTCCACATAAATCTCAGGTTTCTATATTGCCACACAGATACCAGTTCAAAGTTGTACCTTGGAAAGTCTGATCCAGAGTTGCACAGGTTTGCTTGTTCTCCACTCATACAAAGGTATGAAGGACGCGCAGTAAATGTGGAAACTCGTTTCACTGCTTCAGGAGAGTTTTGTTCTCCTAAAGGAAAAAATGATGCGTACTGAGTTAAAGATCAGAAATTAAACGGTTCTCACGAAATGTAAATGTTAAAAAAAATTTAAAATCTGTGCATTTTGCATAGAAATTTCCAAGAAGTTTGTAAATGGCTCTTAGCCAGTACTTTGGCCAGGGACCCAGGTGGTCATAAGCACAAGGAACACAGTGTAAGGGAACTGGTTATTCAGGATCCCCAGAAGCCAAGCAGGTGGCTAGCCAACAAATCTGCCTCTGCCTAGTTCTGCCGTTCCTCATCTTCACTGCGGAGATACAAACTGTCCTGTGTATATTAAAGTTAGCAAGCTTTGACTAAAGAAAACAGAAGCTTTACCTGAAATGGAAAGCAAAGAGACTTCTTGGCAACACAAGTGCTTGGTGACAATTACATGTTGACAATAACTCCCATTCAGCATGTAGAAATTGTGATTTCCCCTTACCCCATTTTGAACCTGAGCATTGCAGCATCATTAAAAAACACCAAACCACAAAAAAAAAAAACCAAACCAACAAAGCAGAGTTTGTTAATCGCATGTAGCCATCTAAGATTAAGCATTCTGCTAGGCAAATGCTTCCGATACTTGTTCAACTGAATCTCTTCGGCATCTTCTCTCACTTCTGAAGTGCTGAGAAAGAGGCATGAACTAACTTGAAATACTAAAATATTCTGCTGCTGGAATGATAACGATACACGCACTAGCATTTGCTTAAATGTTGTGATTTATGAGTTGAAAACTTTTTTTTTTTCCCCTCTTCCTGAATACTGTTGGAAAGACTCTGGGTTGCCAATTGAAGTTTATCTGGTTTTGGTTTGAATTTTTGGATTAGAAATCAAAACCAGGCATATTGGGATAATTATTATACTTCTATCTCTGGTTGGCAAATCTGCACATTAGCTTACATAAAAATTTTTGCTTGGGCGTTCTAGTTAAGATTCTTACATTTGCAAATGTCATTGCATTGGCATGTATTTCTGGACCACTGAGCACGAAGTGGTCTTGAATGCATTTTCCAAGCTCTGGAGCATACTTTTATGAACATTCTAAGTTTCATAGATCATAAAACTCTTCACTAGAAAGATCAGAAGCAGTATCTAAAATATCAGTCTCCTCCTTTGCTTAGGGCTGTGATTCATGGTTCTTATCACTTGTAATTATATTATATTCTCCACCCCTGCCTGTTTGCTGGAATTTACTGTCTCTTAGGGAAGATGGCAGACTGGTAATGGGCCTGCTTCTCAATCACTGTAGTTCACATAGTGATGTATTAAGATAAAATGGAAGTTGATGACAATTTGAGTCGGTCCATTAATTTGCAAACTGCAGCAACTAAGGAATAAAACACGTGCCCTTCTTCCTCTCTGGCTATTCAGGCAGAGCTTCTGACACAGAGCAAACCACAGCTCAGTCCCACAGAGATTCTGATTTAGAGAAACAGAGTGAGAAAAAACAGTGTCCTATTTTGGAAGAGCGGACTTTTTAACAAGGAACCACTTTAAATAACAAGAATAACCACAGTATTTTATGTCCTGTTAGCACAATGTGGGATGACATCTGGAAAAGCTATAAAAAACTTCTTTACCCCCTGGCAAACTATCTGCCACGACACAGGGGTTTCATGTTTGGCTAGACCAACCCAAATTAATCTTTTAATTTCAGCCTAAATCTGAGAGGGAAGTTGAATAACAGATTTTTTGCCAGACATTTTTCATAGAGGATTCGCCACTCTTAAAAATACAGGAACTTCTGCCTGTTCCTGTCTCTAAATACCAGCTGTTACTTCATAAAAACACTAGTGTATAAAAAACTGTGACCATACAGCAATTATTTATGTCAGAAGTTACCTACATTAGTCATTTAGCATTCAGTATTCAAAAGTAGATGGCAGTATAGAACTATTAATACTCTTCAGTTATAAAATGCAACTCACCCCTAATTCTGAAGACAACAAAAAAGCTTTTTAAATGACTTGGAGAAGGGGGCCAAAATCACAAATTCTTGGTCTCTCCCAGTGTCTAGACATAGCCACAGAATGAGGGAAGTACTGAAAATAGGCAACACTTTCTGTATATAGGCAAGGCAGACTACCATCTGCTGGAGAAAGACCATCTCATGGTCTCTGACAGAAATACTGCTTGGGATTTTCTATCTTTCAGTGTGATTTTATGATAAATCTATATATGATAAGTGTGCTCTGGTTCAGGCTGTGAAAGATGAGGTGAACTGTTATAAGCTCACATGTACTGTAAGTGCAGAGGTTTGAATAAGTGATTTGCATCAACCATACTGATGTTACATCAAAAATTATTGCAGAGATTAGGAAAATAATGTTTCTGAACCTTTCCGCCCACCATGAGTGTGGGAAAATGGCAGATTTGCAGCTTTTCAATTAATAGCCTAATGATGTTTTTATGAAAGCAAATGAAAGAAGCACAACTGTATGAAGTTAGTGGTTCTGGACTGATTATTCATTCAGGCTTTGTTCTGTAACCCTTCTGTAACCCTTTTAGATCTAGTCTCATTTCCTCTCCCCTGCATCCCCTCCCCCCCCTTCTCACTTTTGAACATGAGATTCTCTTCAGATTTTTAGTGCTTGTGGATTTGTGAGTTGCTTAGCCCATCCCTCAAGCACACAGGAACTTTTATGAGCTTCCAGAAGTTCCATGTGGTGTACACCTGCTATTGGCTGAGGCTCTAACAACTTGTAGGGGAGTAATGTATGACATCAGGCTAAACTATCCAGTGCTTTTTGGGGCTGTTAGCAGGCAGTGATGAGGCATGCCCTTTTTGGATAATAATATTGATGATAACCCATTAAAGAACAAAGCATGTCAGACTGCAGGGAAAAAAAGAGAACTACCTCTTACTATTTCTTGGTGTGCTGCAGTACAAAATATGATCCCTTGTACAGAAGTACTAGTAGGTACATACGAGGAATATGATCTAGCTGGTTTACACATTTATAACTCCATGGGTCTTGTTCGAAACACGATGCAGGAAACCACTCATCCTGACAGTTTTCTCAGTTTCTCAGTGGTAAAATTAATTCAAACATCAGGCTCTGACTCATGAAGACGACAACGACGACATAATGTTACTTATCTGGTGGAAATCAGCACAGTTCCTTTGTCACTTCATACCAGCTCTGGCATTGCATGTAACAAATTTTGTGCATTTGTGGGAGGTAACCAGAACAATAAAGGAATTAGTGGTAAAATAAGCAAAAACCTGGGGAACTATTTGTATCAACTATTAGATAATAAAATTTTTTTTAGAGAGCCAGTGTAGTTGCCACTTAATTCTGCCAGTTAAGCTGGTTGTCTGTTACTTTATAACTTTGTGAAAGCCTGAGTTGATTGAGTAGAAGTTATAGGGAGAACCTCATACGTAAGCACAGGATTTTGGTTTTTTTTGTGCTGCTATTTATTGCTTTGCATCAATAGATCTATTTTCTAAAACAGAAAAAAACCCCTACAGAATAGCATTTTACTTGGCTCCTAAGTTATATGGTATTTGTGATTCTCCTAACAGGAGGACCGTGCCATATGGGCTGTCTAACTACAGAGGCAGTTTTAGAGGCAAAAGGTCTGCAGGCCAGCTTCAAAGTGCTGTCCAGCCTTCATTTCGGTGCTCTTGTTTGGATGCTCACGACAAACAGTGTATGCAGTTTTGCAGAAGAATGCAAGACAGAAGAAGGTGAGTGTGTTTTCTTAATGATGTGAACTGTCAACATGATTTGACTCTTTGATGGAGATAAATTAATCAAGTTGCATGTATCAAATGGAACTGATTAACAAATCTGTTTATTTTAAATGAAATTCACATCTCCAGTGCTGGTGGGTTTACCCTGGCCAGCAGCCAAGCACTTGCACAGCCACTTGTTCACTTCCCCCTTAAGGGGGACAGGGGAGTGAACTGGAAGAACAGAAGTGAGAAAACTCACGTGTCAGAATCAAGAGAGTTTAACAGGTGAAGGAAAGAGGCCAGACCGGCATGGTACTGTTTTGAATTTTCTTTTTATGATGTGGTGTTTTTGAAATAGCAGATCTCCTGTCCAGGTAGGGGCATACTTAATATTGGATTATTTTAGAATATTTTAAGTTTTATCTAGTCTAATGAAGAGTACAACACTGTCATTTTATGAATGGCTCTGTAAGAGTAATTGATGAGAACACAGTGACAACCTTAGAAAATCTCTTTTTGGCAGAAATCATGGATCAATGAAAAAGACAGAGGAGAAAGACCAATGCAGGGAAGAGGAACACCCTTTCATTCAGTAACACAGATTGCTTAGAGGATTCTGAACAGTCAGGTATGCTACATATATTTAATGTTGAAAGGAAATATTAATTTTCCATAAAATTTCTATTTATAGAACTCTAAATCCTTTCAACTGAATATTATCACTTCTTGCTAAATAAGGGCAGAATTTGTCCCATTATTTGTGGGTTTTTTTAAAATAACTTTTAGTATACACAGAACTATTAAAATCTTCCTCATGCTGATACAGTTCCTTCAAAAGTTGGATCCTTTGGCTATAAGACAATACATATTTTGGCAACAGCCCCCCCCCCCCTTTTATTTTTTATTTTTTTCTTTTTTTAGGGCAAGGGCTGTTTCCGTCTATCACCTTCTTGCTCATTTAGCACTGCAGCAGCTTAAGCTATGTGTCCCAAGGCAGTGCTTCAGTAAAACTTAAATTGTCAAGGTAAATAAATGGAAAAAAGTTTGTGGAAAAAGTATTTGGAGGGAAAACTAAATCTTCTTTAGATGTCACATATAAAGAGGTTACTGTGACCTATCAGCCAGTTTCAAATCTACCCTTAATATTGTTGCTACAGATAAAATGCAAAAACCATGTCAGGATAAGTGAATAACTGCAGTTCTGGGCAAAATGAAGCAGCCATTAGAACTAGAAAAGTAAAAAAAAAAAACGGAAGTTTTTTACCCCAAATTTTTAGCTATGAAGGGAAGGACTTGGATTAGAAGTCCCCAAGCTGAATTTGTTATGATTATTTGATCAGAGCTAATTAGACAACTGGGTGGCATTCACTCTGTGCACACATAATCAAGGAGATGAACCATAGTTCTATCAGGTGGTATGGAGTAAGTTCTGAATAACGAAGCAGTTTGGGTTTTTGGTTTCTTTTTTTTTTAAGCTCTGATGTTTATTTGCTGAAGCTGAGAAGCAAGAACTGAAACTGCAACTCTCCCTTGAGATGGACAAACTTGATGCTTCAGCCTGATGGCAGTGGAGAATTCAGCAGTATGCAACACTTCCATTTCAACGATACCACTTTGAGGGCATGTGAACCTGTATGAAGAAGCTTTCTCCCACGTTCCCCTCGCAAGAGTCTCAGCAAAGGATAACCTTTATCATGTAACCTGGCAGGGAATGCATCATTATTGAAGAAGAACTCAAAGGCAGATCCGAACCTCAACACCACAAAGTTTCAGGAAACATTCTTCTATGTCATTTGAAAAAAGTACAATGGAAACACTGTTCCACTTACTGCTTGTGATATGTCTGAAGACTCCATCCACAGCTTTATGCAGGCAACTGTAACTGGAGGGATGTGATGAGTTAGAGAGACATTGCCTATCCATGAGTTCTCATTAAGAATAAACAGATACAAAATACTTCTCTTGTTAATGTATGCAAGCCTGAATCATCATATTGTAACTTCGTGGCAGATGTTTAAATGACAGTATCTATGCAGAATAAATATGAATGGCTAATATAAATATTATTATAAACTATAGCAAGTTAAGAATATACATTGAGTATTCAATAGGTTACCTAATTTAGGCACAAATTATTCCCGCACCTCAAAGTTCCATTCAGAACCATTTACAGGGATTATCTAAGGATGCACTGTGGCTGATGAAGAAGAACTCCACTTATTCATCCCAAACAATTTCCTAAAGATGAAAGAGTAGGACTGTGGAACTTCAGATGAAACTTCCTACAATCAGAGTAACTTACTGGACTAGACCATTTGCTGTTCTAAGCCCCAACATACGTTATGATCCACAGTATGTACATTTGTCTTTGCTAGTACTATAAACCACATTTTTATCTCTTCATTGAAACATCATCACTGAATAGCTTGGAAACTTGTCAGTAAGGATTATGTCCAACTCTGGACATTTTTCAGTGTAAATGATTTCTTTAGAAATGATGGACTTCTTTTTGATAGGAGGATGCAAGAGTAAGCTAGGAAAAAAAAAAAAAAGTAACTTTTGCAAATCTTGTTCTATATTATTTAAAAAGAGAGAGAGGAAATCCCTTACTTGTGACACTGCAAATATTTTTTTGGTTTGACTGACCTGCAGGCAGACTTTCCCCAGGGCACATAGGTTAAACTATAACCTGATGACATTAAATTATATTTTATCAGAAGAAAGATGGAGACCAAAAGAAAAATGAAAAGAAATTAGCAGTGAAAATGGTTATATAGGCATAAAACAGTGATAATAGACTTTGTTTGAAACGAAAAAGGGAGGTCTTTGCCAAAATATATATGATATATTTTATATATATGTGGATATATTTCATAAATAAATTATTATAGTTATAAAATTAAATATATCTTTCATTTATTGCATTTGTATCAGTTTCCTACTTGCTGTACAAATGACTTTGTACATTTATAGGAAATAGATTATTTATTGTATAAAAACACTTCACATACTATTTTCCCATCATTTTTAAAAGAGATTGTATAATTTGGGGGTTTTAAAAAAACAAATCAAGCTTTGTTATGAAGAATGCTTAATGTTCATTTCTAACCACCAACCCAAAGGTTTTTTCCCCTGGTCATACAAAACCTGGCCTTCTTCAAGAGATTGATAGTTCTGCTAACAGGCTGAGGATTGAGTATGAAAACATGATAAATAAAAAAATTCTCTTATAATAATTATGCATTAAAAAGCTACATTACAATTCTGTATCCCTTTTGCTAAAAATGTAACCCTCATCTGGCCTAACGTGTGTCCTGGGACAAACGAGGAGATAACGGTCATTTGGACTGTGAGTTGTTTTTGTGTAGATGTTCACTGGCTTCAGCTTCACTCTATTTTTTTTTTTAATCCCTGAAATTGCAAACACATTCCGGTGCTAACAAGACTGTCAGCACTTCCTCAACTGATACAGTTCAGCTTTTAGATGAACTGCTCAGTCTGTGTCTGAATTTCTAGTGTCTTCCCCCACGTGAATTCAATTTAAATGTTGCGTTTGAAGATGGATTTACACCCTCCCCAGTCCCACATGCTTTCACTCTTTTTTAAACATTCCCAGAAAAATAAAATCAAATTGGGTTCTTTCCTTGGCATGCAGGTAGATTTAGCACTTGAGTAGCAGGCTACGGGTGTTATTGTTGTGCCTTTTCCTCAAGAAAGAAAAATCTAACTTTTTTTCTATATTAATTCTGCTTTCAAGTAGTTCGGTTTTGGAACTCAGCACAGTAGCTTAAAATGTGCCAACGTACCACTAGCAGTTAATGTAGAAATCAGTCCATCATGAATGCAGCAAAAGAAACAAAATGAGAAATAACTTATATCAAACCCTGAAGAGTTTACTGTAGATATCTCCAAATATATCTATAAACCACAGCATATACCTGAAAATTTTATGTGCTGGGTTCTGGAGTCAAACTACCGTTATTCTGTCGGAGAATAGTTAATGACCATGACGTTGTTTTCACCTGATTTCATATGTTTACAGAAAATGTCACTGTTAATATTCCTCAGCTCTTAGGGGCTCAGGTTACCTATTTTTAATTTGTAACTAGAAGATATTAAGCTAATTTGAAATGCAGTTCTTTAAAAAAATGCACAAAATTAATTTCATATATAACTAATGGATGTTTTTAACTAAGAAACGACTCTTAAGACGTGATAAAATGATTATTCGCAAAAGTTAGACATAAATGTTCTTTCAACATGTAACATTAGCTTAGCGAGGTGTACAGCAGAATTAGTGTTGGTCTGGGGTATTAATTTTGAGAACACTTGTGTTTACTTTTGTAACAACGAATTAGTTCTGGTTCTCCCTGTATTCCATGTCAAACCGTTAATATATAACTCTGCTCTAATTCTGTCAGAGTTGCACAGTTCTCATTCTAGTTCCAATTAAGAAAAGCTCAGTTTTCAGTTGTTAATAGCAATAAGAACAATAAACAATCAAAAGTCTAGAAAACAATGTAGAAGGAAGGCTTGGAAGAATTCCAGTTTTTTTAACCTACAAAGGAGCAGGAAGAGAGGAGATGTGGATGCAGTTGTCGAATGCAAAGGGCTGTGACAGAAAGGAAAGCAGTATTTTGTTCCCTGTGTTCCCAGACGGAAGTACAAGATGCAGGGGGCTGACAGAACAGCAAAGCCACCCAGAACGGGTGGTGCCACGAAGACAGCATCCATCATCACCTCTATCTCTTCCTCCCTGCCTGTGCCCTGTGAAAGGATTGGGCTTTGCTGTCAGAGTCCAAGAGGGCCATCAAAGCTGTGAGTGTGAAAGGAGCGATGTCTTCCTGCAGAGTTGGGGACTATTCCTTTAGCAGATACTATTCTTTTGCTTTTAATTCTTCTTGCATATTATAAAATGCTTTTAAAACCTAGGAGTCAAGTTCTTCTGTAGATCCCTCTCCTGATATGTCAATATAGGGATGACAAAATAAGGCATGTAGGAGGAAAAAAAAAAAAATCAAAATAATCTGATTTTTAGTTGCACTCTTTGTTTACTCATTTAATTATCCTCACCCTTACCAAGGGTATTTTGTAACACACTGAAGTCTACCAGATAGATGAGTAGGAGGTGATACATTTTTAAGGTTATTTTGTCATACAGTCAGAAGTAATTTTCTCTTGGCTAACTGTGATTACTTAAATCATTCCTCATCTGCTTTAAAAATGTGCTAAATGGTATTTGCTATATCCTCCAACTATTAAATACAGCAGAACTGAATTTTTTTTTCTACATAATAAAACATGAAACTGCTGGCATGATGTGCCAGCAGAGGCTAACAAAACCCTTTTGATGGTTTTGAAATCCCCAAGTTTGGCATCTAAGTCTTTCTCTCTCACAAAAGACAGCTGAGCAAAAAGAGCTTATAATAATTTCTCTTGCCACAATAATGGAAGTGTTACATGCGCTATAATATTCCTTTTTATAATGACCCAAAAAAATGACGGCCACAATTCTTGGATATGATCTTACCAGATCCACCCTGAATTCTTTTAGATCCCTAGTACTCAAGCCTGAAAGATGTTCCCATTGGCAGCATGTAGCATCTTTCACACAGACTCAAGATGTTGCTTTTAGGAGCTGGTTTTTAGAACAGCTAAGCAAAAATAGCTGATATGAAAGATTGCTGAGGACAATCGTGACAATTTGGTTCAAGGTGATTTAAGAAAATTAGTGTCTTGATAAAAGTGCAGGCTAACATAAGTATGATTGAACATGTAGATAAAAGTTATTATTAAAAGAACAAATTCTAGCCGTATGAACATTAACGGGTGCAAGCTGGAACACAGGAGGTTCCGCATAAATGAGAGAAAAAACTTCTTCACGGTGAGGGTTACAGAGCACTGGAACAGGCTGCCCAGGGAGGTTGTGGATCACAGAATCCCTAGGATTCTGTGATTAAATCCACAGCGTAAAATCTCTCAGAATAGTGATCAAGCAAAAATGTAAACAGATGAGGCTGGAAACGATGTCTGTTTTCACTATTAGACTTTTACAATGGAAAAGATACACTTATAACCTGGAGAGCTTTATGCTATAAAGAAACGTCAGGATTGAGAAACTTAAAATAGATAAAGCAAGTTAAATAAATCATACTGAGCTTTCTGTTCACCTTGCAGTAGTGTCTTGCCAAGCTTTCTTTAAAATAATTTAAAAAATTATTCTGGCTTCCAGGATTTTCAGAAGTGCTTTAGAAGCCAGGCGTGCCTTGCTATGTACTCTAAGGTATTTCTGTAGCTGAGTGACCCGTGCTGACCGTGACACAGCTGAGCTTCAACAGAGGTTTGGGATGAGGTTCAAGACTCAGCTCCTGCTCTACCAGGGGAAACACCTCACTGAATCCTCCCCATATCTAGGTCTTCTAGCTTAGTCATCTCATTTTATTTCAATATGATTTTTATCCATTTCATAACAGACCAGGTTGCTAGTCATTTCCTGTATGCACCACTTCTAGAAATTAGGTGGAGGTGTAAGCCCATCTAAAACCTCCTGCACATCTGTGTTTGTTTAGGCATCTAAATTCTTTACCATGTACTATTGTTTAGTCACCAGTAAATGGACATCTTGACTCCAACTTGCTGCAGATGTCTCTATCAGCACACATGAAATTGTACTGACTTGCGAGTGCTCAAGTTCTAGCTCCTTAACAATAAGTCGATTAGAAGTCTTTGACATTGAAACTCCATTTTTCCTATGACTACTTTAAAATCTGATATGGAGAAGATGGTTTACAAATAATGAAATAATCTTAGAGCAGAGGGTTTCCTTTTTACTGGTTATAATGGATATTTTCCATCAGACATCGAATCACAGTTAACAACGAATCATTTCTGCTAAAGCTGTTTCTCAGAAAGAGCTGTGAACCAGCTCTCCCTTAGGTTAGTGTGCTTCACAAATGATAATTTTGCTATATTTGTCCAGGAATTATTTGTTCTACTGCAATCAGTTAAATAATTCTTGTGTTTATTTCATGGTTCATTTTGATTTAACTGTCTTATAACTACTCCCCTCACTCCCCTAAAGAATTGGCTAGAAATGCTTCAGCGTCTTGCTATTTTTCCTTGGTGTTCCAGGCCTGGCACTCTATATGGCTCAAGACATACCAGTGTTGGCCCTTGGCAAAGCGCATATTTTCCATACAGACATGGAGAGGGGTGGGACCTTTTGTCCTTAAGAAATAAATGTGCAAACTATTGTAGCAATATAAAATATGTATGGAATGGTTAGCGGATGAGGTGAACTACATAACCAGAGTAAAGCAGATGTAAAAATCAAAGCCCAGAAGCTCTATCAGAAAATTCCTGGAGCTATGCATGCATTTAGACAATTAATTAATACTTTATTTCCTAAAATAGATGTTTTTTAAACCTCTAGTTTGTTTGCCTGTATCTACAACAGAAGAGAATTCCATCAATTTAATGAAGCCAGTTTACAGCTCCTTCTGGTGTCAATTTGGATAGTCATGGGTCAGCTCAGGGTCATGCTTTCAGTGTTTTTAGGGCACAACAATTAAGAACCAGTTTGGACCTAAGCATTTGAATTCTTAAATGTAAAACTTTTCTTTATACAAATCTGATAATGAATTAAAATATTCCAAACACCTGTGCCAGATCCTGAAGTTCGATTAATATTCTTCCTTCAAGCAGAGTCCCAAAGAGATTGGATAATTTAACTCTGTATTTAAAGGAGCACGGAAGAAAAAAGAAAGTTTAAAGGAGAGGAAGTCCTGCATTAGAGTTCAGTAACCCCTGAATCATCTGATGCTGCTACTATCTCATTATGGGATCTTGGGCAAATTACTCAGGCTTTTATCATACATATTAACACAAGAACGAGACCAAAGGCAAGGTCCATGCTGAGATCCCTACAGGCCCAGCCCTAAGCCATGTTTCTCTCCAAAACCCAATTTTACTTATAGGTGCTCTGGTCATCTTTGAGAACATGTGAAGGATCAATGTCTTTTGGTGGAACTGTCACTGTTCCTCTCTGAACACTTTCAAGGAATTGGTCACCTGTTGCCTACCTGAAAAAAAAAGGAGTCTACAGAGCACTACCATACTGTGTGTAGAGTAGCATGCACACGTGAAACTAAGTGCTTGGTTCTGGTGGGGATTCAGAGCAGAACTAAGGCACACAGAAGGTTTGAATAGCTGCTTCCTTCAGTTATGGCAGCCTGTGCATTCAGCTATTTATTGGTTGTCCTGAAATAACGTTGGTATTGCTTTGGCTGCTTGATTCCCGTTCCCCTGCAGGCTTTTATAACCCGGAGGGTTAGAAATTTTTAAAAAAGGAAAGCTGACATTTTATTATCATTATCTGTATTGCGGAACTGTAGTGTCAGGTAGAAACCTAAGGAAAACTAAGTAAGAGACATGAGGTATTTAATTAGCAACTTGCTAGCAACGCACATTCCATGCAAGAATCTCGGGGAAAAAACAGTCCCAGAAAGTAAACTAACATCCATAGTGTTCACTGTGCCAGTGTGCCCAGAAATGTCCCGATATCGCAACATCTGCTACTAGTACCAGTAATACCAGCAATATTACAATGCACATCCTAGTTGCCTGCATCCAAGCCCCAAGTGCAACTTTGTGTATGACCTTGCACATATTCCCAAGGTGATGGAGCATCAGGCAAGCTGTTCCACCACGCGCTTACTAGAGAAGGTGACAATGTTGGCACTGGGCCCTCGTTCAGGGTAGGGCACCGTGCCACCCAAGCACAGGATTCAACAGGACAGCATTTTACTGCAACAATTATTTCACTGATGTTGCAAATGCGTTCCAATAAATATCGCGGAGCAAACGTGTTTTGCCAGTCACATGCAGTGTCCTCATAAAGAGTTCTCAAAGCCTCTATTTCCACATATGCAGACTATCAGTGATTTTTTTTTTTTTTTCAAAAGGCAGTGCTTGTTTACAAGCTACTTCTACCATGACTCCCTCACTATGCAAAAAATATCCGTTTCAAAACAAACATTGTCTATTGGAAGAAATGTAAGTTCTAAGCCCCCCTGTCCTAATTTTCAAGAAATGCTGCTAAAGGGAACAGAGCACAGCTACACTATTTGGGACAGGGAGGCCTCCAGTGTCTGTTGCCTCTGCTGCAGCAAAAGTAAGTTCAGTACAATCTTTCAACACCTTTTTTTTTTTTTTTTTTTGTGCACAACGGCCAACATTTTTTATAACTGTTTTTTTTATAATATGGCCTTAATAAGGTATTACTTATTCTTCTTGAAACAGTCTCCAATAGTGCTTTTATCATGAGGTTGTCTAACATTACAAATTGGAACATTAACCAGCCAGAAAGTTCTGAAGTTAGTCAACTTCTATTTTTCAAGTGTTCCTCTGTTTGTTCGCAAAATAGTTCTCTCACTACTTTTTGTGCCTCATCTGTTTCTCCTACTGCAGATTCCACTGGTTTCAGATTTGATTTATGGAAAACAGCCTTAAGATGTTTAGGAACATCGTGTGTTGTGTAAAACATCACAGCATCACTTTCTTGAAAAATTCCTCTGGAAATTTTTCATTTCTCTGTCAAATTTGCATATTTAGTAATCTGCACCCAGCAAAGGCTCTTCTCAAAAATTTTGTTTCTACTTCAAAGATCCTGGACATCCTCCTCACACTGCTTCATGTTGGAGATGCAGTGCAGAGCATGCATATTAGCGCAGTCCTTCAATATTAAACAACTGCCTTACCGAGGAACCTCACTTTGATATGTTGTTAGCACTTAAAATGTACCTTTAAATTATCCACTGTTGTAGACATAGACCCATTCAGTACATATTATTCATATTATTTATTCATATTTTCTGTTACCAGCACCAGTTGAATGGTTTTGCAAACCAGTTATTCTTCCACTTTCTCAAAACCATAACATTTTTTAAAACCATACAGACAAAACCAATTCTGCTAACTGTCCACTGCTGTATCACTCCCACTTCTATACAGGCAAAGTCGGACCTTGTTCCAATACAGGCTAAACATCACTAAAGAAATGCCTTACATAGAATTAAGGTAAGGAGGAAATCCTAAGTGGTATCACTCAAGTCTGTCTATTACAGCAATATGAACCCTAAGCCATTAATTCTTTGAAAACTGATCAAAAGAAGTATGAGATCTTATGGATTTGCACTTTTAAAAATAAACTTTTAAATGGAATTGTACACAA
>JAVSBS010009604.1:0-33867 GCA_033124195.1 Coracias cyanogaster
CTTGGCAGGGGGGTTGGACTCGATGATCTCCAGAGGTCCCTTCCAACCCCTCACATTCTATGACTCTATGATTCTAATTTAATAGCTAATAGATCTGTTTACCCATAACCCTCAACATAACAAGAGTCAAGTAAAAGATCAGCTAAGAACAGTGAAAATCTCCTCTCAGTGAGGCTACAATTAAGAGCCTTAGCCTTGCCCTCAAAGGATCCTAACTAAGAGTGAGGATAACTCCGTCCGAGCCGTTCTGATTCATCATTAAATATTTGGCACCTCTTCTTTACACTGCCAAATTATGTTCTCATCCAGGAAAACCAAGTTGGTATTTTTTGCTGCAGTTAATAACTCACTACTTGCTACAGAACATTGTGATACCCTGCTAATATCATGCTAAAGGAGAAACAGGCTACTACTGTTGCACACTGAAAGGCTGCGCTTTCCAGAGCCAATTTTTTTTTAACGTGTTCAAGTTTGATAAAAAAAGAGCAGCCTTAGCTGCCTTACTCCTTTGGCTGGGTAAGCCCACTAAAATCATTTCAGGCAGGATTTATCTCAGTTGTAGTTATTGTTTGAGCTCCAGCTGAACTTCTAAGGCCTGGGAACGGTTCCGTCACCACACAGCTCACGTTTGAATCCTTGGTTCCCAGCTCTGTCTGGGAATTGTTGCTGTCGCTCATAATCAGCTCCCAAGGCACGTTTCTAAAAGTGGATCCATATAAAAGCCAGGCCACAACAATCTCTAAAAATTTGTACTAAAAAGGTACTTCGGAGCATGTGAGGTGACAAGGGCTGTTTGATGCTCTGTAAATATAAATCCTTAAAATAAATAGAAAAATTACTGGACTGGACAGCACTAAAGGACTTACCAAAACCAAAAATGTTTTCCAGTATAGAATTACCAGCCTTCTAGAAAGAAGTACTTGATACAGCTGCAGTAACAGAAACAATTATCTTGATTTAAACTTTGTCTCTGCACTGGGAGGAGTTGTCAATGTAAATCTAATGTTTTCACTGGATAGCATAAACCTACCATAAACAGGTCTGAAGTATTACTTTAATATTTATATAATTAATATAATACTATATTAATAAAACATTTAATAATAAACGTTTTTAATTACCAATATGAAATGTTTGAAAAGTACTGATTTCTTCATAAAGTTAAAAAATAATAATACAAAGTTGTTAGAAGTGCTAATTTAGTAGAAAAGAAGATCATTAATCTTTCTCAATTATAAGAAAATCATAGTAGATAAAACATCATCACTACAAAAGGGATACAGAAAATATTTGCAAGAAGGCTGCACATCGTGGGTTACAGGCTTTTTTGGCCAGCTCTTCCTAAGCCATTCTGTGCTGTGCTGTGCCAGCAAACTGGTTTCTGAACAAGCTCTTACCTTTCAGATGAAGTAGTTCAAGTATGACAACATTTTAATTGTTCCAGCGCAACTCTTGGAACTGAACCAATTTGTTGTTCTGACCCTTAAAATTGCTACTGCTTTTAATTTATATGAAGAATCAAGATCTACTTTTTTCCATTCATTCCCTTCACCTCAATAGTACCGTAGGTTCCCGGATTTTTGAGCAAGATGGGAGCTAATGCACCAAGAATGTTCTCTCAGTTACTTGCAGTTAATAAAATTTATCTGGTACCAGCACAAAAGACCAGTTAGTGGACATACCTGAACCTACAGAACTCTTTCCGATAGATGTTTCCAATACACTGTTCTCACTGCTGAAACCATGACTGACATTTCCTTGCTGCTTCAGATCTTCCACTACAGCATATCCTGGATGGCTTGTAACTTCTGTTTCTTTGTTTGTACTGTTCTTCATCTCATTTTGTTTAGTCTCTGTTCCTAGAAAATAAATAGAAATTCCAAGGCACTAAAACCGGTTTAATTTATTTTATGGGGCACAGAAAACATAGAACCAACCTGTATTCATCATGCCTGTAATAGCATAACATATGGTCTTAACTTCAACATTATAGTTTGGAATTTTGATAGTTTTATAAATCTTTATTAACAAAGTTGTTGGTCTTTCTTTTATTAAGGAAGTTGGTGACTGCAAATCCTGGCAGTCACTATAAAGATCTGAAAATTGCATTTGTGGACAGGACAACATTTCCTACCTTCTCAATTCCATTTGTCCTGTGAGCTCATAAACAGATGTACCTTACAGCAGGCCTTCAAAACTTGTCCATAAAACAAAAAACCCTGAGAAAGCTTTCACAAAACGCTTTTCCTCCTTCCACTTTGTCTTATTTCAAATACAGAAATTGTTTTCCTTTGACTTCTCTGTTCTTCTATTTTCATTAGACTCACGCAGAACTAGGCATGCTCCAAAGGCAAGAAATGCTGTTCAATAAATTATAAACATTTTTTACAAAACCTGCGTAAGACTGCATTCCAGGCTTTTCCTGATTTGGAACACAATTATTCTGCAATTAGAAGTTAAATCTAAAGAAAATAATGGATTTAATTTATTTCAAAATTTATTCTTTATAAAGTTCTCTACTTCTGTGTGTAGGGGTCTGTTAATAACAACGTATTTTACTGTAGCAAATCACTGAGGATCAACCGAGAGCGATAAAATGCAGCATCATTCTTCTCCTTCCAAGGCACCCAGTGAACCTGCTCTCAGTGAAACTGAAAGAAATGCATTCATTCAGTATTGCCATCAAACAACTGAATTAAACTGAAGTTTTACCCTATGTGATCTGCACTATGCTGAAATTTCAGAAATGCAAAGTCTTGAAAGACTTGAAAATAAAAATATTTGTTATTACTTTGTTTACCTTATTATAGCAAAGTAACAAAGACAGGAATTTAAGCTTGACAAAGCTGCAATACAAAAGGAAAACTAGGACCGCAGAGGCTGCTGAGTTATTCCCAACATCTGACTTTTCACTCAGAACTACCTTTGGAGGCTCTAACCTGGTTGGTGGTGTTCTGCAGACTGGAACACTCAACCACCTTTGAACGGCACGCTCAAAACCAGCAGGTGCTTATCTGTGCCTAATGAAAGACAGACTGATTCCTGTCCTCGACTGGAAGAGACACCTTCATGCCCCTCCAATCCCAGACTCAATGCATTGTCCTACACGCAGCAACTCCAAGTCCACAGCCATTGTTCGGTGAGCTCCTCCAGTGAGAAGGCTGAAGCTGCTAACTGGAAAATCTGTGAAAAAACTTTAGTCTAAAAATAAATCTCACAAAACATATGTGGAGCACAGTAAAAAATGAAGGATAGAGGATTTGGGGCCTGTTTCCTTCTTCATATTTTACAATCCAGGGGAGCACTGGGATAATTTTACAGTACATTGTCGAGAAATAAAAAGTAGTTGCCAAAACCCCGTAGCTCTCAGCTTTGTTTCTGTAAATAGTCTCTTTACTAGTTCATTCTATAACTTACAGTAAATTTTATACAGTGTCTTAGGACTTATGAATGTCTTGTCCCCAAGGAGACATACTAAAGTGTGCTTTAAAATGCCACACGTATTTGCAAATCATTCTATAAAGGAAACACTAATCCCCGAGTTGAAGGAGAAATCTACAAAAGGTTGGTTTGTTCAAATCAATCTTCAGAACATTTAACTGAATGATTGCAAAAATATCACATAGAAAACCAATAGGTTATAAAAGATACGGATTCAGTTTAATTACGAGTACATACATATTACAGTAATTCTGATATTGCTTAATAAGAACTTTCAGAATCTAGTAAATAAGCTGCTAAATAACTTGATTTTTAAATCCCCAAACAAGTGAAGCGTTAGTCTGTTACAGTGAAATCAACTCTGTATTGTTTCATAAGTAACAGAACAAAAAAGAGGTAGTCAAAAATCACACATTAGCACAAGTAAAATAAGATGCTTACCTCTTGTATTGCCGCTTAATTCATCTGCAAGGTCCCCATGTTGGGTTTCACGCAGAGCAAGCAAAAAAGAAGAGAACCAATCTTTCTTCTGCACTATTCTTCTCAATAGTTCCCTCGCGCCATCTCTGTTCCCACGATTGTCAGTCACGGTGTGGATCTGGTGAAAATGAAACACCAACAACCCTGAGACAGACTCTGGAAACGGTTCGTGGAAGTTCGTAAGAATAGTATAGGTACAAAAGCTTTTTGTTGTCATCAGTACAAAATACCTAAAAGACAAAACGTGCGCCTGCCACTCATCAGAAGAGACTCGCTGCATTTTCTTTCAATCTTGTGTTTATCCCTTATGGTTTTGGGTAGGATATATAAAGCTTATGAAACCTGAAATTTAATTAGAGACTAGCAATACTGGAAAATGGCTATAAGAATAACCATTACATAATAGTAATTATCGTGGAATAATAATGGGTGGTCACACTGGTTTAGGGAATAGCCAACCTTGATTAAGGAGAAGTGATGTCACACATCTTACCAGAGCTTAATCTGTAATGTGACCTTGTACATAAAATAGAACATTTCTCCTCTTAAATTCTGGCTTCATCATCTCCATTCCCACTTCAAGAAACAATAGCCAAGCCTCTAGCAAGTGGCTATTGCCCTCAAAGAAGCTACGGAAAAGGGTCCCAAGGCTGCTTTCTCCCATGAGCAAAACTTGGCATGTGATCACATGAGAAATAAAATGACCATCCCAAAAGCAAAGCAGCCTGAGACATGTGTTCAGTCCTCAAGGGCAGTTTTCTTGAGGCTCAAGAATCGTCCGCCCTGATATGCAAGAAAATGAGAAGGCATAACAGCAGGAACCTCTGCGGAGACTGAACACTGAAAGGAAGTGCATGGGAAGTGGGAGTAGGGAGATGTAAACGAAAAAGAATAAAGAAGTGCATTAAGAAAGCCTGGGCACTGTCGGAGTAGAAATTAGCAGGACTGTGAAGGGTAATTAAAGTCTTAATGGAAATATTAGCAGCAAAAAGATGGCCTGCGGGAAGATGTGGACCCATCAGCAGGAAATGGAGCTAGTAACCTCCTAAAATGCCCCCGCTTCTTCCTACTGTTACCATGCTCGGCTCCCCATCCATGAGGGTGCAGCTGGCCCTTATTGCTACCTGACAGTCACCAGATGAAACTATGTATGTGACTGCAGCATCTTTCTTATATCTTTCTTTACCCTGGAGAAGAGCAGATTGAGATCTTATCAATGCTTATAAATAACTAAAGGGAGATTGTCGAGAGGATGGGGCCAGTCTCCTTTCAGTGGTGCCCAGTGACAGGACAACAAGCAAAAGGCACAAACTAGAAGACAGGAAGTTCCACATAAACACAGGGAAAAATATCTTTACTTTGAGGGTGATAGAGCATTGGCACAGGCTGCCCAGAAAGGCTGTGGAGTTTCCTTCTCTGAAGACTTTCAGAACCTGCCTGGATGTGGTTCTGGGCAACCTGATCTAGGCGAATGTGCAGGGGGGTTGGACTAAGTGATCTGCACAGGTCCCTTCCAACCCCTACCATTCTGTGACTGTCATTTAACTGAGATGGAGCATTAAACTACCTCAAAAGTGGATGCAAAAGCTCAGATGCAAATATGATGCTGTTCCACCTGTAGTTTGTCAGTTTTCCCCTTAGTGGTATGGCAAGTATTAATTTCTTCATTTAATACTGTTTCAGGATATCCATTTTTGGAGGGTACCAAGTAAGTTCCACACTAGTCCAGGCAAACGGAGTAAACACTTGGCAAATGTTTCCATCAAAGGCTAAAGCTCTTTCTTGTCAAACTGGTATTTCTGCTCAGCTTCACTGTCTAGTACGATAACCCTTAGTGAACCTATGGCAAAAAAGGGGAGGGATGGTCTTGCTTTATTTTAACTCAAGTATTCACTAGGACTTTACAGGCCATCACTACTGCCTGGTATGGTTCAGGCAGGAGAAGACAATGATCTTCTGAGCCCAAGGTTTGGGGCAAAATGGTAACAGTAAAGCCAGCCATACTCCTTCCACTTAGACACTGGCTTACTCTAACCCTCTGTTCATGGCATTTTTCTTTCCCTGGTTCTTAGCTGGCATCCTACCTGCCTGGCCCATTGCCAACAGTCTTAATTGACTTACTTGGAGCGCCACTTCTCTTTTCTGCCAAGTCTGGGTACTCCCCTTCATTTTTGCACTCACAAGGCTATTTCTAGTTGCGGCTTCCTATCTGCCCCATAGCTCCCGAGGGCAGTGTCCCTGGCACTGCCTGGTGCCCAGCCTGGTAGCAGGCCACTTACCCAGTCCAGGTCCTCATCCTGTAAGATGTCCATCTCCAGGCACTTCTTGGCCAACTGCATGGCCAGTTGGCCATTTTATCCACCAGTGTGCTGTGCAGCAGTTGCACCAAGTGCATGCAGAGGTCATGGTCAGCTTCCTCAGCCAGGGTTCACGCAGCAGGCAGCCAGGCTGCAGCCGTGACACTCCAGCGCCTGCAGGAACTTGGGGAACCAGCCTGACCCATGTGGTAGATGTCCCCGATCTTCAGAAGCAGAGCTGGTTTCCATTCTGGGGTTTTAGGGAACCCCAGAGTGATTCTGAAGACAAAAGATCCTTGACTCAATTTCATGTTTTGTGGCAAAATGATAGAGTAAATAGAGAGCACCAGGATTACTGTGTTCCGTTTTGGTCCTGGGCAGTTCAAGAGAGAGGGAAAAATTGGGGAGGGTCCACTGGAGAGCCAACATGATGCTTACAGGATTGGAGAGCCTGGCACATATTTAAAGAAACTGGGTTTATTCAGCCTAAAGAAGGCTCAGAGGAGATCCAACCAGTTTTCCAACTCCTAAAAGTTGGATTCCTCATCACAGGGATGCACAGGACAAGGGGCAATTAGCACATGTTTCTTCAGGGGAAATTTTGTCCAGGTGTAAGAAAAAATAATCTCCGCTCTAAAAACAATTAGACTCTGGGAGAGATTACCTGGAGAAGTAGTGGGAGTTTCCTCAACAGAAATTCATTACTGGGCTTAACATGGCCCTTGATTTAATGCCTTGCTTTTAAAAGGCACCCAAATACCTCCAGAGGTCCTTTCTCAGCCTAAAATTTCCTGTAATTCAAATCATGCCCTCAGCTGGTTGTCATGCTGCAATGTCCTATAGCATTCTGCTCTCAGTGGAGCTTCCTTCTGTTGGAGGCTTCTTTTGTAGAACTTACATTTTACTTTCCTTTCATTGTTGTCCTTTCTGCTTCTTTCAGGTTTTACTCCTACTTCACCATTACTTTTTTTTTTTTACTGCTTTATGCAAATTTCCTTTGAAAGATTTCTGAAGAAAAGTTATCACTGCTTCCCCACCCCCCCCCTACTCTTTCTTCTGTCTTCAGCACCTTATGTGATGATGCACCAGTGTTGTAAGGCCTCTGGAGCTGCAGAAGTTACTCGGGTGCAGTGTGTCTAGGTAGGTTGTTTGTATGTTTGCTTTGCTTCCCAGGGTGTGTATGTAGGAGCAGTAAGTCAGGTCCATCGTATTTATAACACAACAATCCTTTACAGGTCCTTAAGAGTTTGCAGACGTTAAAAGGACACTTGTGACTTAGAAAGGGAAAAAAAAACCCCGTTAAGTGTTACTTGGTTCTTCTGGCTACCGCTCAGATGATGGCAGAGCAGCTACTCTGTCCACTGATGACGGCTCTCCTCTGGCTGGACGCCTACCCTCCTCACACACGCGGTGATTTTTGAGGCCTTTCTGTCCCTTACTCACAAGACTAGTCACTCCTGTCACAGGGGTCACCAGCAAGGCCTCCTCCGCCGGGCGGCTGGGCAGAGCAGCTGCGCAGCCTCACCTCCCAGCCCCGCACGGTCAGAGCCCGCGCGTACAGCAGGGCGCGGCCCGGACGCAAATGCTGGAGCCCGTGCAGAGCAGCAGGGAGCAGCAGGGCACAGCAGGGCACAGCAGGGCACAGCAGGGCGCAGCAGGGCGCAGCAGGGCGCAGCAGGGAGCAGCAGGGAGCAGCAGGGCGCAGCAGGGCGCAGCAGGGCGCAGCAGGGCGCAGCCCGCAGGCTCCGCACGGCGGGCTCCCTGAGCCGGCCGGAAGCCGCGGCCGCGGCGCCCGCGGCGGAAGCGCGGAGTGGCCCCGTACGCGCGCCCAATGGCCGCGCTGGCCTCCGGGGCCCGGCCAGTGGGCGGGGCTTCGGCTGGCCAATAGCAGGCAGGGCAGGGCGGTGCCGCTGGGGTGATGGTGGCGTGGGGCTGGCTCCCGACGCTGCTGCCAGTCGCCCGGCCCGGCCCTCTGCGCACACGGGCAGGGTGGGCTGCGGGGGAGGGTAGCGGAGGAAGGGGTTTCCTCCTGGCGCTGTCTGCGGGGCCGAGCTGTTGCCCGGCTGCAGCCGAACGACTCGGGCCGTCTGCAGGCGCTGGGCCGGTGGGTAGGGCCGGAGCCGTGCGCTGGGTAAAGGCCGCCCGGGAGTTGCGCAGGAGCGGGGTCGCTGCGCGTACTGCCCGGCTCCTGGCGTACGCTTCCGAGGCGGCCGTTGATCGTGTGCAGAAAGAGTCGCATCCCAGGGCGAGGAAGCTGGGGAAGGGCCTGGAGCACCAGTGTGCTGAGGAGCGGCTGAGGGAGCTGAAGGGAGGCTGGAGCCGGGTGGGGTCGATCTCTTCAAACAAGCGCACTGCTCGGTATTTTAGTGGGGTTTACGTTTGTGATGGTGAGGTAAGAGTAAACTAATAGGAAGCGTTGAGGTTGCATCTTTGCTCATATGCGAAAAAGGAGAGGACCCCCCCATCCCCCCCCCCCCCAAACTCTTGAAACTCTTAAATGTGTTATTGCTACCATTTGGAGCAGCTGCAAGTAATAGTGTGGGTTTGAATAATGTCACAAATTACTTAGAGTTTAAAACCAAACCAGAGTAATTAAAAAAAAAGCAGCGCAGTAGTCTCAGCACACAGGCTTCACTTATTAGACGCGTTTTAATTCACTTTGTAATTGGTCCTGTTAGAATGTTGGTACCAGGGTAGTGTTTCCTGCTTTGCCGGTCACTGTAATGCTCTTACTACAGCACTGAACTCATAGCACATCTGGAACCTCAGTCATGAAGTGGAGGCCAAGTGTTTCTGTGACCTGAAGGGAATGAAGGTGGACTTGACCAGGGACAACACAGGATTAACTGGGCAGCGGCTTCCTACAAGCAAAGTTCCTTACTCTGCAGCAGATGCAGCGCAGGGAATGTATAGCCTGTACGGTGATGAGGCTCTGTGACAAGTGTTGCTTCCTCCTCAGAAAAGCTCAGTGCTATGGGTGCTGAGCCTCAGGAATGTCAGTCTTGGTGAAAGGGAAGATTAAACTCTGAGAATCAGAACTGAAGAGGGATCATTGGTTACTTTCAACTGCCTCCTTCAGTATAAAACCCAGTATGTGAGCTCCTACGTCTCTGGACATTCTTGGAATGAGAAATAGCTCTGGCAGCTAGAGGTTTCAAACCAGGGAGTAAATGCTAATGTTTGAATTGCAGTTGTCTTCCAATAGGCTTGTCTAACCTTCTGTGAAGTATGTTAAAAGATATTAAATTTTGGTATCTGCTGTTTGTTTCTGACTATGAAGCTTATCCTTGAGCACTTGTAGCTATCCTACGTTTTACTAAAACTTTTTCAATGGCTTGGTTTCATGTAGGTTGAAAGAATGCTAAAAGAATAGAATTACCCTGTTCTAAAAGCTTTCTGAATAAAAAACTGAAAAACTGGTTGCATTGAGTGGAACAGATTTTTGTACTTCATGCATTAACATTTGATGTCAGTTTAGGATTTGTGTTTTTAACCTTAAATAACTAGAAAGTGCAAGTCATGCTTGGCACATCCATAGATGAAGTTAACCCAACGGTTTTTCCAAAGAAGGCTATCTTACAGTAGCTTTACCATTAGTTAGAACCAGGGAGATTTGTTGGAAGCGGCAGCTTTCAGGTTTTTGGAGTTTGATCAGTTAAGTCTTTGCTACCTAGAAATTCATTGTGCCTAATCTCTTTATTGGCAAAATGTGGCAGAACTTAACATACGACAGTTGATGCTAAAATTGCGTACAACGCCAGCACAATTAATAAGGTTTTTTCAAACATACTATCTGTTTGTTTCCATCGTTTCTCTCATTGTCAAAGTATTGCTGGATTTGAGTCAGTTCCAGATGACTGAATATCATGGTATTACTCTACAGGACCTAAGAACTCTGGGAATTGTAGTCTTTTAGAAGGTATTTGCTTTTGCTGTGACACAATAAAATCACTTTGAGAGTGTGAAAAATGTAAGAGGGAGGAAAAGAATGTCTATAATACTACAGCCAAAATGTAAAAAGTGTTTATGACAAGTATTTAAAGTTGGGACTATGCCAATGAATTACAAACTGCTCTGCATTATTTCTTGATACAACTAGATTGGAATATATCACACTTAGATTGTACATTTAAGGAGTCTGTGCAGATGTTTTTGTAGAGAAAAATTCTTAGGTTTTCTTTAATAAAGTAAATTTTTGTACTAAGTGATATTGAAAATGCCACTATACTATTGAGGCCACAAAAATTCTATATGTAAATACAGAGAACCCCTGGAGTTGAATGGAGAGGAGGCACCCACTGGATGCCATTCCCAGTCTGATGAAAAATTTGATAACATGTAACTGCTGGCTCCATTGGAATGAACTATTTCTGATTTAAGCCACCATGTGAAGAGACCAACCTTAAATGCTAGTGTAGACACCTGTTCCCCATGTAATAATATTTAACATGAGTATAGAAATATCAAAGCTTCTAATCTGCAGGTGTGGTATTACATACAACTTTCATTCAAGGAATCATGCCTTCTGGTATTCTGCCATTGCGGTCTCCCACTATTCTATTTGCATCCAAGCTAGCTCAGCAGTTCTCAAACAGGACACACCATTCACCTGGGGACAAAATTCATGTTGCTTCACCGAAGCAGGCAGCCAGAGGCCATGCAAAGCAGCGCTTTTCAGCTTTTTGTGTGTTACTTGTAATGGTGAGTCACGCAGAAGCTCTGGTGAGTGGCCTGCGCTCACCAGCATGGAGGTTGCTAGGACACAATCTGCAGCAGGAAAAGGGAAGACCGGTTCATCCATGGGCAGCAACTGTGAGATGTCAAACCAGATACTGTGCATTTGCTGAGTGAACAGAGGGGAAGCACGTCTAGGAAGCTTAGAATCTCTATAACTTTGCAAAGTCTCCCTTAGTTGCCCCTATTAGAGATATTTCTTCTTGAATAAGTATATATCATATAGAGAACAGAAGGAACAAAGCCTCTGCGAGCCAAGAAAAGGAGTAAGAGATGGAGCCTTTCCTTCACTTGGACTAATTGAAATAGTTGTTGGTTTTCCTCTCCCCCAACGCTCCTTCCCCAGTCTACCTGTTTTGCTCAGGCTCCTCCGATTGAAGTACTAAGTGATGAAATTGCACAAAAGGCATTTTGTAAAGCAATGCTCATGCATTATACTTTTTTCATTAATTTTTAATTTATACCAGACATTTTTAAATGTAGCATATCTGCAAATATTTTAGAAAATGTGTTAGATTGTTCTTTGTCACAGACATTAATGTTAGTTACTAGACTGAGATAGAGCAGAAGTTGTTAATACTTGCTATTTTTAAAAAAAAAGTAAGAGCAGAAGCTATTTCACTTTTTATCCATCACTCCTGTTTCAATGGAGTATTTGCAAGCAGGGATTCTTACTGGCCCAGTGATGCTGTCATCTAGGAGGTGATCCTGCAAGGCACTAAGCAGAGCGGACCTCCCCTTGTCATGATAGAAGTAAGAGCGGTCAGCATGTTGTAGCATTTGGACCTTTCAACAATCAACAGTAGCATGAGGCAGAAGAAAATTTGATCTTGTGTGGGAAGGGTTGGTTTCCCTTTTCACTTACAAAGGTATTAATTCATTTTTTGTCTTTTATGTACAAAGGTAAAGCAGAGCCTTGCTGAGTAGCTCAACAGACTTAATTTTAAATGAGAGAAGATTCAGCCACCTTAAGTTTTTCTACTGGCCATGTATGACTAAATATGTTACATGTCATTCTGACCCAAACGTACTATTTATGTATCTGTTAATGTGAGGGTCGACCACTATCTCATTACTCTGTAATACTAGTTTAGAACAGTTTAATTTGGTTAATTTAGTTAAAACTTGGCTGCTCCCCCACTACATGCTTTTCTGAAACCAGTTCTCTTCCTAGAGGAATTTCACATTAAAGCTTTAAGATTAGAAAACTGCGTGGACATTTAAAAATATTTACAAACAGTAATAAAAAGGTCAATTCTTTCTAAAAAAACCACAACATTTGAAGCAGAATAATATTTTAATAAAATTAAATCTAAATATTCACAAAGCATTATGCACATACAGTACATACTGTATTTAAAGCCTACGGACCTTAAATAATTTTATTCTAATGTAGTCAGCTTTGGACACAAGCTAAGCTTACTCATCTTGTAATAAGAAAGTTTACAATTGTTCCTGAAAGTGATTTTACATATATACATATATATATATATAGCTCTATATCTATACCCCTACATGTAGGTGTAGGTATATACACACACTTGTGTCTATGTGTGTATATAAATATATACACACATACATACACACATATGTACATATATAAAACACACACATGCACACATACAGGAATGTGTGTGAGGTGTGTGTGTGCACATACATTTATACCCTATCTAGGATCGTTGTAGAGGGGCCAGTCAGTAAAAGCAGGTAACTGCAAACAATCACCTTAATAATTATAAAACAAGAATGTGTGAATTTTTAAATAATTAACATTTTTTAATTAAACAGATTGTTAATAATTTGTATTGAACAAAAGGAACTCAGTCTTCTGTATTAAATAGAAATCAGATTTATTGCATTCGATTTTGGTTGCATGACAGATGAAGAGTACCTGCCTGCTTGTGACAGCTGACTTCTGTGATGCGATTTTTTTTTTTTAAGTAGTGAAAACAAATAATTCAATTAGCATAGTTTTGTGGATGTGACCTACAGTGATACTGACCAGCACATGGCAGAGGTTTCCTGTCTGTTAAAATATTGCCCTACTTCAACTGGTTTGGAAGGAGGCTGGTTTCTCTATCCTATTTGTTTCAAAGCCAGAAGACTTGATTAGCTTATTCTTTCTCTAGATTCAGAATAATTGTGATTTATTGTAAAAAGCTCACTACAAGAAAGATAAATGCATTTTCAACAGTGAGCTAGAAGATTTTGCTTGAATTTTAGCTTGGTCAGGTAGGAGCTTTTTCTATGGGAATTATGGTTATTGGTCTCCTATTTGCTCTGAAGACATATCCACAATAAAATACTATTTCCATGACAGCAGTAAATGATAATCTCCATGCAACGTAAACTGTAATTTCAGAACATGCATGTTATTTAAAAAAAATTAAAAATATAAAGTGCCTTGAGAATGCTGGCAGTTTTACATTTGGAACATACAGTTAGTGTGTGTTTGTATATATATATTTACATCAGAACTGCTCAACTTTACCTTACAAGCTTCAGATTTAGGAAAATATACAGTACTTTTGCATATAATGTTATATTCCTTGTAGCCCCTGAGTCAAGTATAGAGGATTTAAATACAAAAAAAGGGAAAAAACAGCCATTAAAAGCACTTACATTTTTATGTGAAGTAATAGTATAAAAGTATTATTTCCCAGGAAGACCAGGATCAGAAACATGCCTATGAAGACTCAAGATTCCTACAGTGCTTAGTGAAGATTCTGGCAAGGAAGGGTGCCTAATTGGCTGGAGATAAGTTTTGCAATGCTGTGGGGGAGACTCTACAGGCTGGTCACGTTCTTGATCTAAAAAAGAAGCCAGGTTGTCTTCTGAGGCTGTGTTAAGATGCACTCCACTTGAAAGGGATTCTTTGGATTTAAGTTTTGATTTTTCAAGGTCTAGAAATTCAGGACACTGGAAGGGAGGAGAAGAAACAAGATGGTCATAATTAAATTGGTCTCTTCCAGGCTCTCTTTCTGCTGAAAATTAGCACATTCACACTGTTGCAAAAAGCCGTGGTTGAAAATTAAGCAGTGTACTGAAATATTTTTACATGGTAGTGCATCTGATTTAATGTAATTGAATGCAATTCTGTTGATTAATTGTAGAAGCCTGGATATCTTGTGTCCTGCTCAGCCTTCCTTGTTCATGTGACATCAAGATACACATATGAACAGCCCTTTCTGAAGGACTGAATATTCTTGAGACCTGATCTAAGAGTAGGTATTTCAACATTCTTGAATTTTCACTTTTGTTTCAGAACATAACTGGAATTGCATCATTCTGAACATTATAACCATTTTAATTCCAGTTTCAGCAGTCAGTTCTTCACTTTTAAACTCAGAATTTGTGTGCAGCGCACCTGCTGATGCCTGCAGAGGTTGGCCATATTTCAGAGACGTGTATGTTTTGTGCAGATATATGTATGATGGTTTTACACTTCTGAAAACTACTGCTGTGCATTTGCATGTGAATTAATGCCTTCTGGATGCTGGACTTAGAGTGCCCACGTGTGTTCCAGCATATACACGAGGAATCTGGCACAGCCAAGCATGCTGGATTTACTAATTGTATGCTATATGACTGATTTGGGATTCTTAGACATGCAGCAGCCTGCTTGGAAATAATATGCCCAAGCTGTTAAACTCCAGAAATCTTCCCAAAATTTGGAGAATCATGAAACTTTGCCTGAACAGAGCTGGGGTGGAAAACCTTTATTGGGAAAGGCACGTGTGTCACAGCTCTATGTGTTCATAGTTCCAGCAGTAGCAAGGGACTGGACATAAGAATAGCTTTAGCCCCTCTCACTTCTGTATGGCTATAAGCATTGTGCTGCACCAGCTGGACTTGTCTGGCTTGCATGTACCTTCAGGAAAACATAGTGGTGGTTCTTCTCGGGTCTTCATGAATGGGACCTATTGCAGGCAGGTCTGATGCTTGTACAGTGTTTGTGGTTTATAGCTGTGTTTAGTATTTGTTAACTTTTGTGAAAAGCATGATAATAAGGTAAATCAGTCTGATTATAAGATCGTTGTACGAATCTCTCCAACCCTCATAGAAAAGGTGGCTTCTGAAACTGTGGTATTTCAGTCCACTGTGCTAGGTCAAAATAATAATTTTGTGTTCCTAAACTAGTGCAGAGTCACCTAGATTGGTACACATTTCTCCTGTCATAAGTTGAAAATATTAGCAAAGCTCTTTTGCTATTATGGGACACATACATACCTGAGATGAAGGACTGAAACTTCTGTCTGTTTTAATTGATGCTGCAGGCTGAAGCTTTTGTATCGCCCGGATTGCTGGCTGTTGGTACTCTGCACCTGCAGTCACCATGCTGTAGGCAGGTGGAATGAGCGTTGACTGCCTTTGCAGAAGCTGCAGGATGGTTTGGATATCAGCAGTCATTTGGGATTCAAGCCTAGAGAAGTAACACAAAATCAGTTAACTCATGGTCAGGAATAGGTATATTTTAATGTACTCATTACAGATGCATTTGAGGGGCCTATTAGTAAAGCAAACTGTTGCGTGTTATGCCATGACCATGTCTTAAATAGGAAAGAACAGAAGAGGGAGCACTGAGCCCTTCCAAAGATTGCTGGTTTTCCTCTTCCTTTTCCTTTGCAAAACGTATCTGCATGCTTGTCTCAGATCTTTTTGCTACCTTGAGGATGAGTTCGTTACTGTCCCTCATGTTTGTGACAGAAAGTAACACAGCAACACGGGAAGCCAGGTCTTTGGCAGAAATTAACTGGAATAAATGTACTCTTTTCATTATAACTAAACTGATTTGTACTGGCTGAGGACGGGACACTTTCTGAAGCATCTGACAATTAATTCTGACATTCCCAATGTTAATACAAAGTACTGAAAGAAGCAGAAAACCACATTTGTGTTTTTGCATGGTTAGAAAATGAAAGATGCTTTCAAGATCATTAAAAAAACAACAGCCTGAGTCTTCTTACTGTGAAAATTTATTCAGTCTTATTCAGGTCTCAGAATTAATGTCAACATTTCTGATGTTCAAATTTACTAGCTTTTTTTCTCTTTTTCTTTTTCTTTTTCATAGATTTGTATATGACTTTGAAACACATGAGCTGCTTATGTTGTTCATACTTACAACTCCATAGCACTGAAATTATTTTCAAATGGTCTTGCCAAATGACAAACTCAGCAGTAGGTAATGCCTGTAGTGCCTTCCCAGCTGCTGGAAGGCTACGGAACATGCTATGGCAGGCTGCAATACAGACATACAGCCTTCTGTATTGCACCTCATCTTCTGACAGAGTAAGCTAATCTTTATTAGGAGCCTTTAATGTTGTGTTACTACTTGAGCTCTCTGCAGCAGCAGAATTGATCCTGCCTGACAGATTTCTGCTTTCACCAGATGCTTCACAGATACTGTTCTTTATCGTGTTGGAGTCATCCATTGCCTTTGCCATTTATTTATAAAAGCATTTGTGAAATTATGCCAGAAGATATGCCTGAAGGATATTTAGGATGCTGTTTCTTGCTTTATTGGGAGAAGCTGGTTTTGTGGCATCACCTCTTATAAAGAAAGGCCCAAACCCCATCATTAAAGTCAAATCATGCCCTACTTGTCCTCTTGTTTGGCTCCCTTGGGTTCTTTGCTAGTTACAGATGTGCTGATCTCACACAAGCATGATGCTGATGCCACAGGGGAAAATCCTGCAGCAGCAGGAGCAGCATGCCACCATCCAGAGAGCTTCCATCTGCTAAACATGGGCCTTAACATCTCAGTGAATAAAAGGAATTTAGCATTGGAGGACTTGCATCAACAATTGTCTTTGGCTTTGAATTAACTCTAAAATTGCTCCCTACTTTGTTAGCACTTGATGGGAGTTTCTCAGTACTTTAAATAAAAGAGCACCTCTGGTAGTCTTTGTTCATCATCATGGTATATATACATTTTCCCTTCTTTTCCCAAAATTTAAAACAAGTCCATGTTATGCCACCCAAGGATAAATGAACAGGAGAACCTCAAATGCACAGCCCACACTCTCCATGAAATTCCAGTTGCTTAAAGAGGAGAAACAGGGATAGCTCTAAGACGTATTCTTTGTACCATGTCTTAAAATTAAGAGCTTAAGATTTCAGGAAAAGAAATGTAACCAAAAGACTGCACGCTGTTGATGCAGAACATGCAGCTGTTTAGTTATGTGACATTTACAGTTTCTTAGATTACTCAGTTGCTATCAGAAATTACAGCAATTAGGCTTACATGTTAAAAATGTGTTTTTAATGCACTGTATAGTATTCAGAAATGAAAAATACTATGATTTGATTGGCTTATGGTAGACGAAGGAAGTAATATGCAGTAAAACTGTCTTGAAACTGATTTCTAAAATATACAGCACAGAATGCCAATGAAGAGCTACTGAAGTATAATAAGGGCTGAGTGCATGTCATAGTATTTGTCATGGAAAAATATTGAAAGTAATGCAATTGGAGAGTGAAAATAATAAAAAAGCCACAGACCTGAGCATAGGACAATTTAAAATTAAGTGAAATTACATGGTAAATTATAGTGTAGGATGGATCAAAATTCTGTAGCTGTTTTTAAGATGCTATAAGCTATACTGCTTAGCTGCCAGCAAAGAGTAGTATATCAGAGAGCAAAAGAGAGAAGGAAGAGACATTTTATTAAGCAAAAGTAATAATGAATTCTGACAAAGAAAGCATCTATTTTCTGTTGTAAGAGGTATAAGTATTTTGCCTTTGCATGCTCCCATGTCTTACTTATTATAGAGACAGTTGCAAAATAAGTTAATGCATCAAAAAGGCAATTTGTCTGCAATATGTTTTTAAAGGAAAGCATCTGGTTTACTTTGGGCCTCCATGAAAGAAAAAATACTTCAGATATTGAAGATACCGAAAACTGCCATTTTGAAAACATGTAAATATCTAGGAACAGAATTCTTGGTGAGTTGGGATTTAAATTGAACAAGTTTAAGTGCCTCAGTACAGCTTCCCGGTTAAAAAGCTGGTCTTCTAAACAGTAAATTGAGGAGAAAGGCTCCTCTGCAATGCAATTCAGAGTAGCTATTGTGGGTGCCTAGAGGTAAGTGACATGAATATTCTGGGAATTAATTAAAAATTTTGTACCCGGCATTCCCAGAATAGGTTTTGCTAAGAATCTGGAAGGCTGAACTTAGGTGATCTTTAGGCTCCTCAGAGTGCATCTAGACAACAAAGTGATATTTCCATCAGGCATATTTTTGTACTTTTCAGGTTCTGAAGATCTGCATGCTTTCAGAACTTCCCATGCAAATTAATTCTTTCTGCAGTGTCATGAATATCAGTTGTATTATGTATTCTTTCACGCATATGTTTTTTTCTGGTAATATGTCTGTTTTTACCTGTTAAGTTGCTCTTGAAGCAAATCTAATCGATTCTCCACTTCCCCATATATAAAGTCACTTTCAGTTTCACAGATCCCCCATGTAACATGGGGTAATGCTGACTGAACTGGGGAGTCCTGGTATTCCTGGATGTTCTCCTGCTCCCAGTTTCTTTTATCAGTGACATCTGATGAAAAACAAAACATATAAAAGTATAGGTTTATATACATGCTGTTAGAGAGGGGTTGGCACACCTCAAGCATCCCACTTACTTGTGTTTCTCAAAAGCTTGAAAGGCAAATTGGTACATTGGCACACTGCCTGAACAACTCTTTGTTCCTTATGACTATTTGAGGAAAGATAAAAGTGGTCACATCCATGCTAGCATTTTGAAGCTGTAGATAAACAAGCAGCTTTTGCTTAATCACCATCAGCAGAGTTCTGCCACTGAATGGCTCCAATTTCTTTAGTTTTATTTCGATTATTTTACCAATGAATCCCCAATTTTCTCAAGGTGGTTTTTTTAGCTATTGGTTATTCATTGAAATTAGAAATATTTGTTCTAACCTAAATGCATTAAATGATGTGCTTGAATGTCGTTGATTGGCTAAGGCTGCTTATTTGCCACTGAATGTACTATTGAAGTGTATTTACTGTTCAGCTTTTTTGGTGTGAAAGGAGGACTTGCTGCATTGCATTTCCAGCAGCGGGCATGTGTTACAGTGAGTTGGAATGCCCCTCCAGAAAGAGCCGCGAGACCTCAGCTAAGTGCCTTTACCAATAATTGCAATATCACTTGTTGTAACAAGGTTGGTGAAGTGTAATATGTTTTCTCTGAGACACAGAGCATTTAAGCAGCTCATACTGCTTGCAAAAGGGTTCTGGTTATTATTTTCAAAAAGCAAATTGATTTTCATTGATCTAGCTTTTAGTATCACTAGTCTCTAACCCAACCCGTACATCATTGTGTAAGGCACGTCTCAGATACTCTTACAGTACTGTGAGGTGAAAGGTGCCAGTTCATTTTGTTTAATAATTTGTGACTCCTAAAAGAATGAAATATTCAGCAATGCTGGGTCAGTCAGAGATCACTTTAATATTAAATGAAGCTTCATGGGAAAGAATCAATTTTTTCCCTTATTTTTTTTTTCTGTTTGAACTTCAGATGGAAAAATAGATTAAGATAGGGAAAATAAATTTATTTCAAGATGAAAAAAGCCCTGTTACATTGTTAGGATTGTACTGCAAAGTTTCAGCTGTCTTGATGAATTTAGTTACCCTTCTAATGCTTATATTTAAAAACACTCTTTATATGAATCATTTATGTTTATTTATCTCCAGGCCTTTGTAAAAAAATTATGATTACTGCTCCAGGTCTCAGCCTGTACCTGCTGTGCTCAGATTCCATCCCTCTTGTCCCTCCCAGTTTTTGTGGTCAAACACTGCACCTTACCACCCAAACAGAACTCAAGGCAACTCCTTCCTTTTGCTTGGATTTCTGGTTTGAGCTATTTCTTCTTCCTCTTTTGATTTGCTTAATTTACACCTCTGTGGATTTATTAATTAGTTTACATTCTTGGCGCTGGGCTGTTTCTCCAATTCAGCAAACTAGTAAAAGGTTACAAATCATTTATCATGGGATGAACCAGTTGCACATATCCTTAACCAGTATAGAATGGAGATCTTGCTGTGAGCTTTGCAGAAGCTACAGGTGACATACTTAAGTTGAACAGTGCTTTTTCTACATCTACTCGCCCCCCCCCCCCTTCCCCCCTCCAAGCCTTTGTTACTTTGAGTGAATCTGTTATGCAGACAGTTAAAAATTGCCCAGTCCACACAGATTCTCCTCTGCTGTGATAAAAAAGGCTGTTAAAAATTTAGCACCTGTTCAATACAACTCCCATTAGGGCTGTATTTGTAATTAACTAACTACAAGAAGTTACAGAATGTATTAACATTTCTTACTGCACTTGGGCTGCAGCTTCAGCCTGCAGCTGGACAAAATCCTTGACTGCTTATAAGGTGTCAGCCTCTGTTGTGTGAGCAGTTGGATTTGAATCCCACATCCCCCAGTATTCCCTGAATGGTTTGCTAAGAGCTTCTCCTAACACATCTCTTGGCACTGCATGCTGATAACTCAGCATAGGTTACATTCATTTCACACTTGGGAAGTTTTTCTAAGCAACCATAGCAGCCAGAGCCATGTTTCAAAGAAAAGAGAAAAAAACACAGTGTGGGCTACATGCGAGAGGTTTGTCCAAATGCCATTAGCTAATCCTTTCCAATCACATCTTTGAGCAGTGTTGCTCTAAGTAAAGAATTTTTTTTAAAAAAAAACAAACACAAATTCCTGCCCGGATTTAGCATTTCAAGTTGATTAAACCAGGAAGGGGAGCTCTCACTACATGACTCCAAGTGGAGGAGGAGACTTTCTTCTATCAGAGAAAGGTGCTTACTGTGTTATCTGATCTTTGGTTAGCAGGGGGTAGATGTTTTCCTGGAGCTGTAGGGAGAGTTTGAATTTCATGTGACGTGATCCATAACTGATTTTATGCACTGGACATAAGGAAGGGGAAAGAGATTTCATCTTGGCTACACAGAAATGTGTTCAGTTTCTCAGCCACTTAAGCCAACAGAAGGAAAGAGGCAAATGGTGTCACAGAAGCATGTAATTTGGTTTCAGTAGGCACACACGGCAAAATTTGCAGTGTCCAAGGAAGTTGGAAAGCTCTCAGCAAAGTGAAGGGAGCAGACTACGACAAATTCAGGAGTAAAATTTTAAACTATGGGCGTGGATGCAATGGATGTTGTAAATCCAGTGGGCTTCAGAAGTGAATTTCAAGAGTAAAAATCATAACTATAGGCCATACATTTCAGTGCTTTTTAGTGTCTCGTAAAAAACAAGTTGTTGGTTATTCTACACAATAAATAATTCAATAAAATTACATATTTTTCAATGTCATGGGTTATCCCAGGGAAATCATTGCTGGTTTGGTCCCAGAATAAGTACTTGTAGACTATTACAATAAACACTTCATTTGTGACAAAGCAAACCGAGTTGGCACTCAAATTATAAAATAAGTTCATACACTATAAGCAAGTTAATACACTATTAGATATGGTATTGTACTGTTCTAAGCATCTTTTCAGCATCTTCCGCATACAGGAGTAACCCCAGAAAAGCCCAGCAGCAGTTGCAACTTTATAACCAACTATGATTTTCCAGGACTTGAAGAATCCTAGACTGAGAACTAAATTAATAAATGTATAACAAGGTTTGCTTGAGCAATTTAAGTCTTACAGCTCAAATAATGGCCAAGTGAAAATAGAAAATAGCATTTCTCCACAATATATTTTTGTTACAACCTACAGAAAAATTACCAGGTCTTCTCAAAAGAGCCATATGTTTTAATGTTAAAAGTTGTATTTTAGGATTATGAGAGATGTTTATGCAGTTTCTGCCCACATTATGCAATACATTATTAATAGTCTTTCCATTCATCTACAGTAGTGATGAAAGCTTAAAAAAACATAAAGATAATTAAATTTGTATCATCACAGTGGTAATGAATTGCAGTAGCTTTATACAAGTGCATTTGTATTCAAGTTTTATAAGGTACCATGCTATATGAGGATTATAAACATACATACAGAGTTTATTTCAAAATTTCATTATGTTTATAACTGCTTTTATGGTAAGTTATTATCAATCTCTAATTAACAGCAGGAGTAAGAATTTAGTTTAAAACATCTATCAGTCAAAGCTGATCGTATTTTATTGACCTTGAAGATTTTATGAAAGTCGCAAGAAAGGTAATGAGCTTTCACACACATTACCAGAAGTGCTAGATTACAAAGCAGAAAAAAGAATGTGGTCTTAATCAAAATATGTAACCTTTAGACATGCTAAATTTAGCTCAAATAAAGTCTGCAATAGGTTGCCTTGGAAAATGTTGCTATAGTTGCAAGGACACATTTCTGGCTATTGGTAGGGGAAAGGTAAGCTTTCAAATCGCAGTATGTATGCAGTAAGTTTATGTGGTGCAGACTTACATAGTCTTCACCTGAGAAGACCAGACTTCACAGACCTTTGAGATGTAAAAAATACATTGTTTGGCCTGATGAATCATTAGGTTCATTTAAAATTATCGCCCAAAGCCTGAAGTGTATTGAATTATGGTTAAATGGTTATATTGCCTCAATGGAAACAAACTGGTGGTGAAAACAGCATTAAAAAGTAAATATGTAATTCTTCCCGTCAGACTGCAACAATTACAAATGATCTTTCAGCAATATTTAAATAGTATATTAATCTGGGGCTTTTCATTAATTTCCCTTTACATCACTGAGAAAATTAATATTTTAGTATAGTAGATGTAATTTTAATTATGTGGTCTAACTATATGTAAAAGTAACTGAGATTGCTTAATAGTTTCTGATCATTTGTCATATAAGGAAGCTCAAATCTTTGTTCTTGTGTAATAGCACTCCTTTTAACCAACACGTACAGCAAAATGGGATAACGTTCTTTGAAGCTATTATGATTTTTGCACTTAATTTTTGTTGTGCCTTGTCAATACAGAGATTGAAACTAGTTATATGAAAACACTTTTTCTTAGTGCCTGTGCAACCATCACTAAGTTTATCTACCTCTTATTACCTAGGATTTTTTACCATCACCCTGTCATATCAAGCACACTTTAAGAGATGCTCTGATTGCAGTTTTCATACATGGGCACTCAACGAAGTCCAATACTAGCTGACATGTTTAAAGGGTTTGTTTAAATTACTTTCCTCAAGCAGTTCAGTTACAAGATGATTTATTAACAAAGCCTGGAATAGTCTTTGAGCTATTCTGTAATCCAGTCCCACAATGAGTGGGACTACCTTAATCCTCTTGAGAAATAATACTTTTTGGTCTAAAATATTTTTTCTTGCTAAACTTTCAGGAAATATGAAGGTAAATATTATGTAAAGAATGGATAGAACCACTCAGAAAATTATTTTTGATAATCAGACTAAAAAAGATGTCTCAAATTTTACAAAATAGCAACAGCTAGATTACCTTTGCAAGAATTACTTCTTTTGTCAATAAGAATTTCTTCTGTGGCATGAACAATTTCTTCAAAGTCCACGTCTGTGGTTTTTTCCATTACAGATGGGTAATCGGCTATCCCAGAGAACAGGGGCTTTTGCTCATCTTCAATGGAGGACACAAAAGATGACGACCCACTTTTTTTCTCCTCAAAGTGTTTCTTAATAGATTGATAATATATAGTGGTGTCCCCTGAGGGTTCGGGATCACTCTGATCATTCTCCTTGAAATAATCTGTTAAACAGAAATAATTGTGTACAATAATACGCAGTTCATGAAATTGTGTTCTTGTTTATTCTGATCTAGGGATGGAGATTATTATTATATCAGTTAGGAGGTTCACTGTCTATTAGGATAAATTACTTTAAAGCCTTTTTTTATTCCTGTATCAGAGGAGATTTATATTTCTTTTGAAGTCCTAGAAGACATTTGCATGTATGGAGTAAAGATTTGTAGTCCCTAAACAATAACTCATTATGCAAAAAGTTGCTTATATCAAAACAGCAAAGGTTTTATCCAACACAGCCTTCCTGTTTATTGTTTTCCCAGAAAAGGCAAATGTTGCAACACAACCTCAAAATGTTGGAGCCCTCCTAAATATAAAGCAGTTTTCTTCATGCTCATTACTGTCAAACCTATATTTAGGTACACAAGTTCCTTGCCTGTCTTTGTGGGATCATCTCAAAACAACTTTCCAAAGTAGCCCAAATTTCTTAGCCTTTAGAACTGCAATTCTCTGAACATCCATTCTTTCGAATAAAAAAAGTACACAACATGCCATGATATAATATATGGTAGCGAGTACCAATCAAGTTGAGAATGAATCTTTCATTTATCACATTCAAGGTCTGTAGTGAGAAACAGCAGATTCAGTCCTCTTAAGAGCCAGCAAATAAAACTAGATTTAAAGCAGATGCCTTTAAAAACCCATTGTAAAAATTAAATAGGATTTAAACCCAAGAACAATCATTTATGAATATAGAGAGCTCCTGATCTCTTTTCAGCATAAACTTGAAGCTAATTTCCAATTCAATATTTCGTTTTACCTATTTTTAACTGAAATGTCAAGTTAATTCCAGTTCTGCTATTTATTTAAAACACATTTTAGCAGAGTAGTCTCAACAACATATAAATACTGTAGCTAGTTTGCATTAACTTCCTGGGGAGACAGCATGATTTCCCATCTGCTTTGTGCTAATTACTAATCAACATAGCTCTGGAGTGTCTGTAGTCTTTACAGCCTACAGCAGTGGTTAATACAACATTTAGTATATTCCCTAGGTTTCTTCTCTGTTTTCTGGTCACTATAAGGGAACAAAACTGTGGTTTCATCTAACCCTCTTTATCTGCGTGTAAGGAGAATGCAGTATTTGTACAGAGCACTCTGCAGGACTCAGACATCTATGAGCAGTGTGGGCAGGTAATGGTGAACAAAATAAAAGCAATACCAAAGCAGGCCTCCTGTAACTGTACCCTTTAGAGTTTCCAAGGGCAATTAACTCAGCCCTAGACCGAAGTGACTTTCTTTTGCTTCTGTTAAGCAGGATTACTAGCTATAAGTGTTACTGGTGATACTCTGGTACTGCAGAGGCATCAACACAAATGCAAATGTACTGGCAGTGTAAAGCCCTTGGAGGATGCTCAGACTGGAAAATCAAGTACCATGGTCTCTGCAATCCCGTCTCCAAAATAGTATAAAACCAAAAGAACGCTTTGTAAGAAAATTCTAATGTAAATGTCTCCTATGGCTTTTCTTGTGGGACTATATGATGAAATACATACAGTCACGCTACAGTAAATTGCTTACTGCTTGATTGACTTCACCTCGTGAAAAAGAACTTCTAATGAAAGCTTGACATTGCCATGTTTTAGGGGAATTTTTTTATGTTCATAGGATTTTGTGCACTAAATGTAGCTGTAATGAATATCCTGTGGAATGCAAATCAATCAGAGGACTAATTTTAAGAGATCTTTGAGATTTTAATGAAAAAACCTGTACAGCAGCTGAAGTATAGCAGACCGTCTTATTTGTTATACTCATAGAAAACTAAAATAATCTAGAGACAAGAAGCCAGATTCTGCTAATAGTTATGCTGCTGTAAAATTAAGGTAATTCAATCCCTGCATTTAGTCTACATCTACATCACAACAGCAGAACATATTCTTTTCCAAATGCTATCCAGGTATAATGAGCTCTCTGGCATTAGAAGAAAAGTGGAGATGTGTTCAGTGTAAGCTCCTGCCTATTGAAATTGGGGAAGATTTGTTCATCAGACGATGTATTTCAAAGGATGCATCTTTGGATTTACTGCATTTGCTTTATTTGCTAGGCATCTGACTACATTCAGAGAGTCAAAAGTTGTGGTTTTAAAAAAAGATTCTTATTTAATGCCAAAGATTATTCCATCTGGAGAATAATCCTGTGATCCTCTGCACCTACAGTAGGAATTAAAATGGAAACTGCATTTGTTATTTGATACTTCAGAACCTGATGATGGTGCAAGCTCTGTACCTCAGCTCAACATCTTAGCAGTGCCTCTGTAGATCAGTGGAAATATGTTAGGAACAATATATATATAATATTCACACTGTGAATTTCTCCAATTTCTCCTTCCTATTGTAATGAAATCCAGTCATTGGTTTGGAATGAATTTTCCAGAAGAGTGTTCTATCTGTGTGCATGTATGGTTAAGTTCACTTTCAATCACACAGACTCCAGTTTTCAAAAGGTTTCCCCTCTCCTTTCTTTTCTGTTTCCAAAATAAATATGATTAAAACCCACACTCATCCTAGTGCTTTCTCCTTCCTTTTCCTGTAAGACGAGTGTCACTCTCTGATTCTGATTGCTAGAAACTATTTTTTGCTGAAGATGATTATTTCATAACTTTAACAAGCATGTCCAAACATAATTTACACTCTTTATGGGACCAATTTTAGCCTCTTATGTGTTTTGGGTGCCTGCCAAGTTTACAGGTAATGTCTTCTAACATTTGCTGTTTGAAAATTCCAAAATCTTTATAGTAATTATCAGAAGCTTTGTGTCCTGCTTTTCACACTTGCACTGCCAAAGGAAGGGAAGAAGTGAAGTTGTCATGAGGGCAATGAAATATAGCTATGACACAGACTCACAGAAATACTGGCATCAAATCCAGCTTGGTGGGATGGTAACCAGAGATCAAACAAGTTTATTTCCTGTGCCATGGTCAGTCTGCAGTATTGAAGTTTTTCATTATTCAGACAGTGGCAGTCTGCATGATCTAGACATATTTTCTCTTAACAAATTAGTCTGCTGCAAACAATATTTGTGAAAATGTCAGTAGTATATTACATATGGAACAGCATTGTTTAACATTACTGTGATTTCATTAACTGGAATTTGTTATACTTAATCAGGCTAGCTATGTAGCCTAGTGTTTCAGAAAGTGGCAAATTTTTACTATCTTTTTCAACCATCCAATAAAAAGTCCCATAATATGCCTACAGAAATTCAATTTTGTGCAGGAAATGAGGTAAATTACTTCCTCAGCCCCACAGAAAGCAATTTATATCCCAAATGATAAACCGTATAATCCTCATCATTAACATGATCTGCATAACTATATATCTGTTCAATGGACGTGACATTCTCCCTTTCCTTTGAGAAAGCCTACCATATTATTTTACACTACACATGTACATCCCTTGATAAGGAGAAATGTGACTTGGAAGGAGGGGTTGTTGATTTCTCTAAAGGTCTGCAGATCTTCAGATTCCCAGAAAGTCTTTGATTCAGCTGTTATTAGCTCTTTTTTAGATGATATTCACAATATTACTGTGTTGGTCAATCTGTCCTTCCTACATATGAACAAAATATTTGCTAGTCATCATGACCATTTGTTACCTGTCCTTTAATCTAAAAATGTCAGTTACTTTCTCAGAGAGCAGAAAAATGCCTTATGTGCCCACCCACACACCATGAGCAGGAAATATTCAGAATGAAAACTCAGTGACCAAGCATTTCAGATAGTATATTAAATACAATACCATAAACAGGGCTGAAAAAGTGAAAAATCTCAAAGATGAAAAGAAATCAAAAGCTGTTGATGAATAATTTGAACACTGATATTCATACCATGCCTATATTTTCTACTATATAGATGGGGAGCAGCATAAAATCAATCAGGGAAATTGGTAATCCTAATTCCTGAAATAATTACTTTTCATTCAGTGATGTAAGAACAGTATAATAGACACATAATATTTATGTAATATCTAAAGTTACTGGTACTGTGGAGCAGGACCAATATGTAATGAGGGTTGATTCCCGAGAAGTTTACTCAAGTTGTACATAGGCTAAACTACTCTATAGAATGCCAATCAGGGACTTTAGGGTTATCAAGATGCTAACTGAAATTAATGCTTTTTCCTTGCAGTTTGCTTCATACTTAGTTTAATGTAACTGGTATGGACTACATTGCTAATTATAATGGGCTGCCTCCTGACAGACTAGGTAATGGAAAAATATCAAAAAGGAGGAAGCTGACTGCTTGTAAACATGAAAATGAAAAGCAACTCAGTGGTCATTCGGTAGATAACTGTTGCTATGGTGAACTATAACTTTTTGCCATGTTTTTAATATATCTAAGAGTAAAAGAAAAAAGTTAATTTATATTCCTTTAAGATCTATTATTATAACAATGACATCCACAGGCAAGACGTCTGACACTTTTGTTCCTGTTGCCATCCTTTCTTTTACTTGGGTCTTTTGGATAAGGAGTCTTAACGCAATTGGCAATTAATATTTTTACTTGAAAATTGCATTCATAAAGGACCTTCCAATTATAGACTTCAGAATGGATTTTTAATTCACAAGTTCTATTAACTCTTAACTGCTTAATTTTATCGAATTTAAAATCTTCAGAGAGAAAACTGTACTGATTTGCAAACGGTTTTACAGGAAACCATATGAAGAACATCAGCAGATTTATTTTCCAACGGGAAAAGGACATTATCCTAACAATCTTTATAAATGCATGACATGCTGTAGATAAAATTCTGTTCTTCATTTTGCATGCAACATTTGAAATGAGAGCTACTCCACCTTTGCTACCAGAATATTTGTCTGAAAACTGATTTGGGCCTTCTTTATAGAGATATTTAACTTCTCAAACATCAGAAAGTACTATAACTTACCCTTAATTCACTTAAACAAGCCTAAGACATTTATAAATCTTGAATTTTAGTGCTTGAGCTCTTGTGTCTCAGAATCAACTTGGCCTACATGCAGCCTCAGAGTCCTGATGGTGTATATCATGACATCTGGATATTTGTCAAAACCAGCATCAACTTATGTCCTGACAAGGAACATGTCCCAGAACAGGTCATCTGAAAGTTCATTACAGAAGATGAACAACTTGAACAAAGCACTCTACCATTTTTCAGCTGAAGAGAAATGTGTCCATTGTCAGGACAGTCTTCTATAGCCGTCATGATCATCTCAGGTCATGACTGGTGATCAGGGAAACTGAGAAGTGCTGCCTTCATAAACATTTTTGAGTGCCTGCTGAAAGCATAGCTTGCTCCAACATCTGCACATTACCAATACATCCCTGAGAACAAAATAGTACAGAAAAAGGTAAAAGATTTTAAGAAAAGTTTGTTTGTGAAGTTAAGTAATTATTTGAAGTGATAGGAAAGCATACATTAGTATTTCTAGAGGTTTTTCTTACTCCTTGGTGAAACATTGTTGATGATTATAGCACTGTTCAAATTAGACGAATGTTTAATTATTAGTACTAGAAAAATGACCTACATTTTTGGATGGTTTTAATGCACAAAAACTGTATGGAAAAGTCACAAATTTAGCATGCATGAAAAAAGAAAAATTGTTTGAAAGCTGTGAAAAAAGTCTATTGGATAGCCTGAGAAGTTCAGATCTAAATATTTTCCAAATGATCTCAGCTGAAAAAAATAGAAGTTGGTATGGTCAGAAGTAGTTGATCCTAAAGCTCTGAAAACAAACTGTACTGTTAAAATCTACGGTGTACTTTGTATAGCAAGGGTCTCTGAGCAGGAAAACTATTTTATATCACATTCAATACAATAATAATACTCAGTACAGTGAGAGAATTAACATAAAGGCTGCCTTTCACATACGCTTCATTGGCTTTTGTTATTTTAAATAATCACATAGTATTCTGATGGTTAGTTGCAGTAGAATTCACTTTTTAAAGTGCAAATTACATTGAAGCTTTCTATTTATAATTAGAGGAAGTAGTAGAGCACACAGTGCCTACTCAGTGATAAAGATATTTCTTTGCATTTGAGGAACACAGGATTATACATTTTAGAAATAAAAAAGAGCAATGTAATGAACCCTGAAGTCATCACGTATTCATTAATAATATAATTTAGCAACAGTGACAGCATTTTTATTAGAAGATGATGACTGGCTACATTACTACAATTTTTTTCTTCTGTGAACAGCATATATAGTTATGCCCTTTTACAGTGTATTATCCAGCAGAAATAAGGTGAACCAAAGAAAAAGAAAATAGATTCTTTCCATCAGAGATATTTTGCTTAAAAATAATCATTTCAAACAGATCCAGTTATATCAAAGCTTGCCCATCTTCAGAAAGAATTTATCTAAAGTTCTGCTAGGCACATGGATTTCTGCATCTGTAAGTGCTTGTTCAGCACCTTGGTACGGTAGATGTCTGTAGACCTGTCAGACCTCAAAATCTGAAATAATGCCAAAGACTTACAATGGCTCCTAAAACCCGAGGTGCGGAAATCCTTATATTCTTTAGCACATATTTGTTCTCTGCTGTCATCCTCACTTCTACTCATTATGTTTCCCTTCAGATTTCCCACCTATCTTTAGGACCCCCTGCTTACAAAATGTATGGTCAGATATGTGTGTGGTACCTAACCAGCACCAGGGAAAAGTGGTGTCTGTCTACAAACTAATGCAGGAAGATTCTTATTCCTAGAAAAAAATAGGTTACTGGTGGTATTTTAGGAAAGTTAAAACATTTTCTCCTCTCAGTATTTTATTTTTCTGTGACTGTTTTTAATGACAGAAGATTCCCTTAATTCCAATTTCATTCATAATCTGGGACTCCTAAGTCTTCACTGGGGAACCTAAAGATACAAACTAGTGAAATTCCATTGTTATAGCAAGTCCTGGCTAAGGTTCCAGTAGGTTGGATAGTGATGGTGGAGGAAATGAACTGTACTGGAGAGAGCTGTTTGAATTACTGTTGTGTCTCAGTGCTGCTTGTGAGAGTTTGGTAAGTTAGCATGTCCTTTGCTGTGTTTCCTTTCTGAGCTATGAAGGCTTGGATGATTCTGGAAATAGGGAACAGCAGAAGATACTGAAACTTCTCCCCACCAAGTTTTCCAAATGGACAAAGAAAGGAGCTAGTTTTGAATAACTGAATTTGAGACACATTCAGAAAGCCAAGAATTTCAAAGTTGAAGGGAGTATGCAATCCTTCATTCAATGAATGTGCCATTTTTGGTACAATGACAGAAGTTAAGGAGGGAGTAACAGCCTTATCTCTGAATTTTCTTTGCTCTGTCTGACTTTGTATCAACTTTAATGCTAATCAGATAACAGGAAACAATACTATACTTAAAAAATCAGAAACAAAGAATAATAAATATGCACGTCAGAAGGGATTCAGCGCAAAGGCCAAAGCAGTTTTCCTATCAAGTTTAGAATTCTTTTCTCTTTTGCAAAGAATTCAGCTTTTACTGTTTTACTATTATTACCTTTTATTTTCAAATGATGGCTATGGCTATGTGTGACTGCATACGGTTTGATCAGATTTGGCCTCTGGAAACAGCCTCTCTGGGAGCAACTCCTGGAAACAGGATTCTTCCCTAGAAGCTCCCTGAGGTGGCTCCCAGGCACTGTAGTAACAGCAATAACAATAGCAATAATAGCAGCAGATAGAAAACTGCAGTGATGGGCTCTCTGATGACCATATACTTTTTGTTAGGGGTTTCATGCTGAAGGTAAGATTTCAGGGACATGAGGTCTTATTTCAAGGCATATGCTGCCTGCCAAGTTATTAGTTGTTTCCTGACACTGGCTGAATATTTGAACCATTGTTTTAATTAAGTCCAAGCTAACTTCATCAGCATAATGCCAGCAGTTTAACACAGTTAAGTAAGAGCTTCAATTTTTGTCTATATTCTTACCCTACTTTCTTGCTGGGGACAGAGCACAGTGCTTGGCTGAGTCAACTATTTATAAAGTAAGCATTTAAATAAATAAGTGGGGGCAAGGGGACAAGAATGGGAGAGAGCAGGGGCAGGGAGATGCTTCCCTCTTCTCTCAGTACTGCTTCACCTCATGCTTTAAGGCAGGAGAATCAGTTCCTGAGATTTCCTTGTCTTCTAGACTGCCAGACATGGCCTCTGGATACCTTTTGTAATAAAGCTATATTAATATGGTTTAGCTTCTTAACATGGATAGTACCTACAAGCACTGCACACTAAAGGTAGCTATACTAATCAAGATTCAATTAAAAGTTTATTAGAGCTCTGGCTTCTGTGCTTGCTTTGAGAATAGATCATTAGATATTTTTTGGAAAGTCTGGTCAAGAAGCATAACTCTTTAAATTAAAATTAAATACTATGTAAGTTTACTTATATAACAATATGCCAAAAATTAAACACTACAAAATGCATTTTATATCCCACTTGATCGTTACAGTCTATATCAACATGGGCAAGTGCATGCGACAATTGTGTAACAAGATTTCATAAGAACTTTCTTTTGTGGCCTTCTAAAATCACATGGAAAAAAAAAAATCTTTGTTATGAGTTCTCTGGGCCAGCCAGCAAAAGTTAAAGGTTAAGTAGAGCTAGCTACCTGAATCTCTTGTTACTAATTTAACAACATAACTCCTTTGGAGTTCTTATTGTCCTCTCAGCTAGAGCCTGTGGGATGATGTTCTCGTTTTTGGATCACAGCTAAAAATCCAGAGGAAGAGTTTATTTCATGAGGTCGTAATTACATTCTCAGTTAGTATGTCCACACTGGTTTATTTAGCTGGTATTTTAATTACCCTGGATGATGAAAATATTTTGTATGCCCTCTCAAAAGAACAAAGAGTGGCTATGATTTGGCTATGTAACAAGGGCAGTTTTAGGCCAAACTCAGTTTTCTCCTTGGAAAGGATTTAATGCCTGATTGCTTCTAGGGCTTCAAGAAAATTATGTGAGTACCCAGAAGAGGTCCAGAATTTTGATAGCCTTCAGCTAAGGGTTACATGAATTAATATTAAATGCAAATAAGATCTTTTAATGAGAATAATTGCACACTGGAACAGTCCCAGGAATGTTAAGATTTTACGGCCAACATTTAGCAAATGTTAAAGAAGATGCTAGCAGAAATAATAATGCTCGAACTCCAGAAAAGTCTTTTCAAAGCCTCAAGTTTTTAAGCTCTTGGTGACCTTACTTACACTATGCCTGCAACTTTTGCATTTTTCACCCATATGTTTGTATTTCATATAGATGTAACCAAATCTAGTGATGCCCATTCATCATGGGATAATAGATCTGCACTCAGAACTAACAGAGCAAAAGAAACTGCTTGCCCCCATGTATTTTCTTTGAACTTAGCTAACTCCCACAGAACTACTAAAGGAAAATGAGAAATGGGCAAGAAAGGATTGTATTTTGCACTGCTGAGACAACAGAATGTAGATGGAGCAGCTCATTGTCCCTAAGTTTTCAGCAGGAGACTAACTTGCCAACCCAGCTGAAAGCTTTGTTTGGAGCTGCCAGGCAGGAATACTGCTTATTTTAAACAGTCATAGGGAGAGTTTCTTGGCTGACTGTCAAGCATCTATGGCAACTGGCTAAGGCTGCACCTGCACCTGTGCAAGGAATAGCATCCATTATTCTGAAAGACCTGCAATGAATTTCTTTTGAGTGAGAGCAAGAATAAGCCACTAGGTTGCACAGAACCTCTTATGGTATTGCAGTTCTTTCTGGAAACCAGAGAACAAGCTGGTCCCTCACGTAGCCTTATACCCTTTAAAATCACATTATGACAGAGCCTAGTGCACTAGCTAAGATCAATTTTTGTTGATACAGGTTAGAAATGGTGGAAATATGTATAGATGGAGTGAGAAGGTCTTGCATGGAATTGGAAAAGTGGTGGTACTAACTGCAGATGCATAACAGAGAGCTAGGTTGATTTTGTTTAACCCCTGATAAAACTCGTGCAGGAAGAGTTACCATGGCAACAAGATCCAAATCAGGCTAGCATGAACTAAAGCCTGAGATAACACAATCCCGTTTTTAGCACTCCAAAAGGGAGAAAATCACTGATGATCACACTAAAGACAGAAACAATACAATTTCAAGCTGCATGATATGCTAGTAGGTCAAAAGCTGAAAGTAAAGAATGTCAACAAGAAGACCATTTCATGAGCAACTTCCCTGCCCTGTC